>JANHFN010001367.1:162574-175539 GCA_032468175.1 Toxicocalamus goodenoughensis | reverse complement strand
CAAAACTTTCACCTCTTAGCTTCCTCCTGCACGTTCTTTCCCAGCTGAAGGCTTCTTTGTGGCGGCCATTGCTGACCACCGCTCAACTGCCTTCAGAAAAGGGGATTCTGCCAGCTGGAGAGGAGAGATTTGGCTCTCCTCCTGCCCTGCTGGGTGCCCCAAAGCCGGCAGGCTCGGGTCGCTCCGGTGGCGAGCCCAGGCAGGGATCGCGCACAATCGCAAATCCCTGTCTGGCGCCAAAGCCCTCCAGCCGCGATCTCCAGGGTGGGTGAGTTCTTGAATCCCTGGGGCAATCGTGTCCAGGTATACTGCTGTTTTCGGCCAGTCAAGGGTCTCTCCCATTCAAATGCAAATAAATAGTGACTCTTTTCATGTACTGGAATTGTGAAGAAGGCATCCTTTAGGTCAATGACAGAGAACTACTTAGCGGTCTGGGGGATCAATCCCAATATGTCATAGGGGTTTGGCATCACTAGGTGTATCGTTACTGTAGCCTGATTAATGACCCTGAGACCCTGGACCAGCCTAAATTTACCCTCTCCCTTAGGAATAGATAATATTGGGGTATTCCACTTTGATTCTGTAGGAACCAAAATGTGATGTGTCAAATAGAGGTCTATTACTTCCTGAACAGCTTGGACAATGTGCCTAGGATAAGCACGCTGCCGAATACGAATGGGTACTTTCATTGGGAATTATTTCACTATAATTGGAGGGTGGTGGCTTTTGAAGCCTGGGGGGAGTTATCTTCTGCCCACAAGTGTGGCACGTCAAAATCTCTCCATCCTTCAGCATGCCCAACCTCTAGAGCCATCATCAGTCTCCACTCTTCTTCCTGAGGCACCTCCATCTTAACTGTCCCATATCTCAGTTGCATTGTACCATCTTCTTCGAAAGAGATTTGGGCTCGGAGTTTACATAACAAATCTCTTCCTAGCAGCAGGATGGGGTAGTCTGGCATGGTCGGATATGGTTTGCCCTTTTGTGGTGCAAACCGAGGGGTTCCAGAAATGGTCGCTGCAAAATACTTCCTGTTGTCCTCTGTATGTTAATGGAGTAAGGGGAGGGTTGTGCTAGGGGTTGGGTTAGGACTGACCGAGTGGCTCTAGTGTCAACAAGAAAGGTGATGGGTTTGCCTCCTACATTTAGAGTGACCACAGGTTCTGGGAGGCGGGCTGAACACAGTCGGTCTCAGTCCCACTCCTCCACTTCTGCCAGGCCTATGAGGGGGGTTGTCGGAAAACCTTCTCTTTGTCCCCTTCCTCCCCGGCTTCCCCTCGGAACCCCTTGGTGGTCTCTCATAAAGTTGTCTCTCCTTCCAACCAAACGCTCATCCTTATTTCATTCAGGGCATTCCCCCTTCCAGTGGCCTTCCTTTTTACATATAGCACACTGGTTGCATTCCAACCCTGGTCTGTCATCCCTTTCTCTGCTGCCTCCCTTCCCCTTGACGTCCACATCATTGCTGCAGCCATTAGTTCAGCTTTCTGCTGAACTTCTGGTCCTTCTTCCTCTCTTCTTCCTTCTCCCTATTCACAAATACCTTCCGGGCCACTTCCCTAAGTTCACTCATAGGCTTTCCTAATGCTCCCTCAAGTCTTTGCAACTTTCGACGTATATCAGGAGCACTTTGGGAGATGAATGCCATAGCAAGCATTTGGGCATTTATGGGTTCAGTGGGATCTATGGGAGTATACATTTGATAGGCTTCAATGAAAGGGGCATAAAATGCTTCCAGATTCTTGGTGGCCTCTTGCAACACCAAGGAAGGCTTGGACATGTTAACTGAGGGTTTTCCTGCTGCTTGGATTGCCCGCACCACCAATTTCTGATAGTCTTGGATATGTCTCAAATGCTCGTAAGAACTCCACTTAGGATTCTTGGAGGAAAAATTCATCTCAACATGTTCCTCAAGGCTTCCTCCTGGCATAACATCAGGTTACAGGATCTTGGTCACTGCAATCCTAATCTTTTCCCTCTCTTCTGGGTTAAACAAGGTTCCCATGAGTTGTTGAAGATCTATCCAAATTGGGTTATGTGCATCTACAATAGTTTTTACCAGGTCCGCCACTTCAGTTGGTTTTTCACTAAAGGGACCATAATGGAGTTTCCAATTAAGTAGATCGGAGGTAGTAAAGGGCACATGCTGGAATAAGGGAGCAGTAGTAGTAATGGAGTGATCGTCCTTGTCCACTACTAATTGGTCAACCTGCCTAAGGGGGGTAGTTAAGGATGTCTGTTCAGTCTTTGCCCTTGTTCTGGCTGCTACTGGTTCTTTTGCTTCCTCCTCATCAGCAGGTGACCCCTCTTCTGCCCCCTGTGTCTCCTCCTTAGGGTCTAGCTGCAGACTTGCACTTCAAGGTGAAGGTCCAGCCTGGACTGATCAGTCCAGTGTGTATGGGATGTGTGTGCTTGTGGAGGCTCGATCTCCGAGCCCTCTTAGCATGGGGGATAGCTAATCTAACCGCCACATTGATCCTGAGGATCCTGAGGACTCTTCTTCTTTGGAGGCTCTTCTCAATCTCTGGGAGAGTACATAAGGCGGCGGGTGTGGCAGTTCTTCTGGGCAGCTTTGTAGGACTGGGACAGTCTTCTTGATTTTAGGAGGTGGCAGGGTACATTATATTAGGAGCCTACACTGTTGCACCTTGCATTTTTGAAGCCAAGGTGGAGGATGGCATAATAAATCAAGCCAGACATCAATGTAGGGAGCCTGGTCTGGGTGTCCTAACATGGGGTGGAACAGTATCTGATGCACCCTTACTGTTATTGAGGGATCTAAAGTGCCCTTATCGGGCCAACCTACTCCAAACATTGGCCAATCCCCCTCACAAAAGACCTGCAATTTATGCCTAGTCCACGTAAGACTGTAGTCCTGGGATGCATATGTTATCTTAAAATGCTTTAACATACACCCCAACGGGGTAAGGGCCACACTTTCTCCAGCTCCCATGAGCCTCCCAGGACAGCAGACAGGACAATTAGGAAAGGGGTTACAAGAAGAAGGTAAAGGGGTCTTTCTTCTCGGGACACCACCAAGGATTTCTTCCACTCACTCACGTCCGACCCAGGGAGCCGGGTGCACACAGTCTCCGATGGAAACTGCAAACATCTTTCACTTTTTACTGGCCCAGGGTGCTGTACACTGAAAGCCGCCGATGGGAACCACAGTAGCCTTTCACCTCAACCACTTCCGACAATCCTCCCACCTTTGCCTAAAGAGAGGGTGATCAGTCCTCTCCATCCCTGTTTACAGGGAGGAATAGCTTTCCATACCCAATACTTGCCTTCTGGCGAGCTCTTCCTCCACCGGCCAGCTGGAAAAGGTCCTAGTCTGCTCACCCTTCACCAGTGGTTCTTGGAGGTGTCAACCACCACCGTTGGAACTCTGCGTTACTGGGAAATCCTTCGAATTCAAAGGTCTGATGGCACCTGGGAAGTTCCCTTCAACTCACCAAGCACCGGCACTGGGTTGAACCCTCCAGCCTCAGAGCTCCTTCAGTCCTGCCGCGGTCGCCAGAAATGTTGCAGCAGATCCTGCTTCCAATTCAGGACACAAGACCACGAAGGGTTGGAGAACACAGGTTTATTTGCGCAAAATGGTTCAGAGCATTAACTTGACAAATTCTGAACCCAAGACTACTCCTGAGGAGTCACTTTTATTTTGCACACAGCCCCAGCTTCGCCCGGGGTGTTTTCTCTTATCTAGCTATACCATAACATAAGTACTATGTGAAAGGAGAAGTAAGTTAGAGTTAGTCATCTTGCACAATTCCCCATATATGGTAGTATCTTACACCATCTGTCACTTTCCATACCCACCCTCGCCGTACAGTTTGTTACAGGAAAATAGTTTATATTCATATTCAGCAAGTTCTCTATATTATTCTAAAGCTTGCACCATAGGGATTAAGCAACTTCTGCTAATAAGATTTGCAGTTTAAGTGTACTAACTTCTGCTAATAATATTAATACTTTTCTGGTTTTTTCCACTACTGCTTCAATTGCATGGGTCAAGAATCTGACACTAGTTACTAGCCCCACAGCTGCATTTTGTGCTAATTAAGTTTCCAAATGGTTTATAAGAGCAGCTTCATGTAGTATGGCTGCAATAAGAGGTCACTGGAGCATGAATTACCCTGAGTAGAGCCTCACAGCCCATGAATGGAAACAACTGGTGCAGAACCTGAAGATGTGCAAAGTTTATCCTAGCCGTAGTTTGTCACCTTCTTATTCACCAATGTGAATGAGAATAGACAAACCTGGATTAGGTGGATGAACAGAAATGGAAAGCAAAGCAAAACAAATGAATGTTTTGTGGGTAAGGATCCTAAAACATCCTTACCCACAGTGCAGCCTTCCATTTACCTAGGATTTCAATGTAGCCTATAATCTCTACACATCATAGTTAAAGAAATATGGACATTTATATTCATTTATATTCATTGAGAAATTATGGGAATTTTAAAAACTATACATTAGGGCACCAGGTTGGAGAAGGCAGTGGTAGCTTTAGTCAGCTTCCTTAGCAAGTGAGGTATTTTTCAGTCTCTATTATCTTTTAATAGAAACACTCAGTTAATAGAAACAGATTTCTTTTAATTGCTGTGTTTTATTCTTCAGTGTGTCTGGAGTGCAGATGGCATTTGAAGAACAGAAGACTTTGTCACAATTAAGAGGCAGAAACATGAAATGAGGTCAGCTTTACCTGCAAAAGATTAAATGCAATCACTGGAATAAGAGTCAGGCAACCGTGACCCTTAAACTATGGAAAGTAATAAATCACTATTGTAAGAAAGAGGAACCATTAAATTGTCTGATTGCAAACGGGCATTAATTCATTCAATTAGTAACGATGAAACAATCAGCAAAGCAAAGTGATTGACATATGCTTCAGGAAAATGGTGGCTTTTAATTAATCACCAAAGATTTGTTGCATAAATTATTCCATTACTTGACTCTGAGCACTTCATGTTTCAGTTAAATCACATGAAAGCAGAGGAGAAAGAGCCTTGAATGAGTTGATGGAAAATTGCCTCCTGACGATGTATTGCAGGGGTATCAAACTCGATTTCACTGAGGGTCACATCAGGGTTGTATTTGACCTCGGGAGGGGCAGGTGGGTATGGATGGGGTGGGCATGGCCAGATCAATGTCACTCATGTCGGGAGCATCTGTGGTGGCCTGGGTGGGACTGGGGCAGTCCATTGTTTTCACCGGAGGAGGGCAAGACCAGGAAGAGCACCAAACCCTTTTCCTCCAGCCTCAACATCTCTCTCAGACCACACAGAGAATCCCCAAACAACGGCACAGGCTATCCAGAGCCCTAGGCAGTGAAGGGCAAGTGCCCAGCCTGGCCCTCTAGTTCCCAGGGCCCCAGGACCCCACAGTCCAGCCCCATTTCCCTGAGGGGGTCCATGACTGTGCTTACCTCCATGGCTGCTGCTGTTGCTGTTCTCACTTTCCTTGGCCAGGTTGCTCATAGTGTGTGCAGAAGGGTACAGTGTGTGGGTCAGAGGGAGGCCCACTCCCTCTCCATGCAAGGAGACCTGGCTGTAACCAAAGCATTCTCAGCAATAGGATAGGAGACCACCAGGGGTGGTCAGAAGGAAGGGACAAAAGGATGGCAAAAGGATAGCAGGACTGATGGTGGCCAAGTGCTAAACATGCTAAACCTTCTTTTCTTTCTTTTCTTCTTTTTCCTTCCCTCTTCATTCTCCTTTCTCCTTTCTTCTGCTCTTTCCTTCTTTTTCCTTCCTTGGTCTCTTCCCATCTTCCCTTCTTTTTCTTTATCTTTCCTTTTTCCCTTTCTCCTTACTTGCCCCTTCTTGGATGCTCAAATGCAAAAGGAAAAACATTTCTCCTTTTGTTTTGCTTTTAGTTTGCTTTGCTTGTTATCATATGGCACAGAGCTCAATTTTATGTACTATATATACATCAAATATACTTTCTGGATTCGGGGAATATGATGGTTTCCCAACCCTACAAGGGCCTAGGGTGAGTGGGCCAACAGAGTCACAACAGGATCCAAACCTACATCTATCTAATGTTTCCTTCCTGTGCAAACAGCTGGGTACAAAAAGCTTTAACTGGGAAGGTTAACTTCAAACAATGTTTTTACTGGTCGTCCTTGAATTACAAAGGCAATAACTTCCAGAATCATCTTTGCTACACATTTATTTATTTATTTGTCAATAGCTTACAAGATAATAGATATAAGGATAAACATGAGTAAGAATACAGAAAATAGGTACGAATAAATGGGGACAGTACGAGAGGGACAGTAGGCACAATGGTGCACTTATGCACGCTCCTTACACTATGTTATGCATTATGGTCATAAATTATGACATTATGTGACTGCATATTGCAACCCTGGAAATTGTTGCTTGGCAGTTCCAGTTGCTATTGTAACTCTAAGACCATACAGGTTATAAAAGCGGGGACCTCATGTGACCACTTTGTGGGAACAGGCAGGAATCTCAGGGCAACTGACTGATAAGTGGGTGTTATAAGGATATCAGCACATCAGGTTTAGGAAGGCTGAATTAGCAATGCTAAGACAGCAGAGTTTCATTAGTTATATTTTTATAGCCATTTTTGGATGTATGATGATCCTTGATAGTTTAGATAAGTACTAATCTGTGTAGCATTAGAATTTTTATTATTATTATATATTGGTGAATTAATAACCATGATAAATACCACACAATTCAAATTTTCACTGCTGGTAATGTTTGGTTTTAATATTAGCAGAATGTCTCTGAGCAGTAGTTCAGAACTTCATTAATTTTATTTGGTTCAGGGATAAAACAGGCTGAATAAATTAAACTGGAATATTTAAAAAATGAGTTCTAGGAGCATATCAGCAAAACAGATAAGCTAGATAAATTAACACTAATATATAATAATCTGTTTAGCAGGAAACTCCACAAAACCTGTTATCCTTCCTATATATCAAGGAAACAGATTATTGGGTGTGCATGTTAAATAAACTTGCCATATTTTTTTAAGGCAATATGGAAAAATTAGCCCATGATATGTGCTGTTCCAACTTTTAATAATAATAGTAGGCAACTGTTTGCTGTGCAAAATAGTCCAGATAAGAAGCACAATCAGGAGTGCTAATTGCATATTTATTGTTAAGTGAACTTGATTTACAAACTTATGAAAAACTAATTTCAGTTACCTGAAACCTGAATTTTATGGAAACGTTCATATTCATGATATTGGCAACTGTTAAAAAAAAATCAAATCTCATCATATACTCATCCAACCTTTTCCTCTATAAGGAAACCTTATTATCATTTTTGAACAATGGGGCTCATCTCCTTAAATTGATACTTGCCAGGTAGTTTATAACACTCAGAACAGGCCTTATTATTTTGCAAGCGAGGAAGCACATTTTGGATTCCATTAAGACATCAAATTTTTATTTATTTATTTATTGCTAAATTTTTACTTCCTCAAATATGACAAATGGCTGATTGTGGGATTATAATATTGCTTCTTGTGGTTAAATATAATAAAATTTTGTCTTGCTCTAAGTATTTGGAGCCTGATTTTACTGTTTATTTCAGTTAATATTAACAATATTAACAATGTATTAACATTGAAAAGTCTAAGAAAATAACAAATATCACAATTATTTGAGCACTCCACTATTGCATATTCTAGCACCCAAATATGGAATAATGAAATACATAACAAATGTACTTGGTAAACATACTCAGAAGACATTTTTCAATTATGAAAGGATTACCAGAATGTGCCAAAATTTAATCTAATGGTTTCTATTATTCACAGATAATTGTTGTTAGTGTCTCAAAAGCAGTTTATGGGACATGCAAAACTGTTCCTATTACAGATAATGAGATACTAGACATGGTACAAACTATGGTGAATGTTGGTTATTGAACATTTATTTACTGTATAGTATCTATAGACCACCCAAGCTGTACAATTCCTAGCTACATACAACAAGATCAGAAAATAAATGATTAAATAAACTAACAAGAATAAGAATATGTAGAATAGAATGTCCAGATAAATAGAATATTTAGGGCCAAACGCACAATGGATGAAAAATGTTTTCATTGTAATGCAAAAGGAAAGGACACAGGATGCTACATTGATGTCCTATAACAAGCATATTCTAAAAAAGAGAGAGAGAGAGAGAGCTACTACAGAGAAGGCCTTATGCCTCACTGACATCCATATATTTCCAAGGGAATGGAAAATTCTGTAGGTCTTCTCAAGTCATTAAGGATGTTTTGACAGAATTAGCTATGACAGTGTATCATATAAACAGCTATATTTTGTAAGGTTTTGTAAGCAATTATCAACATTTTGAATTGGGCCCAGTGGTTTATCAATGTCCAGTTGCAGTGACCTCTAAGTCAATGACAGAGTTGTCCCACCATGTTGGGTACTCGTTCTAGACCAGCTGTAATTCCTAAGTTATCTTGAAGATAAGTCTGCATAGAATGTATTGCATAATCCATGATTTTTAATTACCAGGTGTTCATGTCCAGTTAGGGTCAATACTTTTATCCCAGCTAAGCTGGCCGAAAAACTTTTGGCCATGGTTACTACCTGCTGATTAAATAGGAACTGTTGAGTCCAGGAATACCCTCATGTTCAAAGCCAACTCTTTTGGAGGGACACAAGCTGTCTAAAAGTAACTATAATTTTTAAGTACTTGGTTAAAGGAGTGGGAGGTAAATCTTGCAAAATTAGAGATACTACAATCCTTTACTCAGCTATATGGGTATGGGATTATAACTTGCTCATACCTATGGTGATACTAGTATAGAAGGGTGAGGAACAAACAAAATTGCCCAAACCAAGACAGAAAATATAATATAAAGTTGTGCAAATCTGTATATCCTGAAATATAAATAAAAACCGTACTTAATTATATCTTTAAAAACATTTTTACTATGCATTCTGTCCTACCAACATTTATTTTAGCTTTCTGCAGTAAGGCAGGTATATTATTCTCATATAAATAAAACAATAAAGATACCGTACTTTTTGTCTTCTCTTTGCAAATCTATAGCAAATGGAATAAATTCAGGAAGTAGGCGAATACAGTTGCCAGTTCTGGCATGAAGTGAATAAAATACATTTGTTTAACATTGATAACGTAGGAATAGATAGTGGCTAGGGACCTAGCTTTAAATTGTAGTTTTGGATTGCTATTGCTGCCACTTGGTGGTTCCCCAAGAAGGGAGAACTATTATTATTATTATTATTTGAACATGAAAAGAAATTACCAACAGAACACAGGGACAATTTACAGAACAAATGTGCAATAAAAGAATCATTAATCATTTAAAAGATATTCCATCTGACAAATATATATTTTTATATATCTGTATGTGGCATGAGTGTGTATGTGTGTGTGAGAGAGAATTGCTGCCATTCGTTCTCTTTCTCTGGCAAAATCATTTTTTGTTTTTTTAGAGAAGAATCATTAATTGAAAACCGAGTTACGATTATAAGGAGATGTCCCATCTATATATGAATTAAACTGAAGTCATATCATATATCAACAAAACAATCCTGTTTTATTGTTCTCTGATTAATTTATAAGCAAATTTCTTAGTTGATGAAATTCTCTACACTGTAACTATCGAAATCTAGAAAATGAAAGTAGTATTCCTAAAAAAGTAATATAATGTACTAGAACCGTGATGGCAAACCTATGTCATGTGTGCCGGAAGTGGCATGCAGAGCCATTTCTGCTGGCACTTGAGCCATTGCCTAGAACAGATCCACTGCACATGCATGCGCGCCTCCCGCCAGCCAGCTGATTGTCGGGTATCTGCAGCGCATGCACAGGGCACCGCTGGACTTGACTTGGAGTCTTCTCCCCCATCCAGGTCCCGCCAATTTTGTATTTATATCTGTCTCAATATCATTTTAGACCCAGTGGAGTTATCAGTTGTCATCCATAACACCAATTCATTAAATTGTGAATCTCTGGCCACTACTTTCCTATACCACTGTTTCTTAAAGCAAGCTTCCACAATTTCTCAGATTCCCCCATGACCCTCTCAGGCTTTGCAAAACCAAAATTATTGAAAATTATCAATTTATAGTCTAAGTTTAAAAATAATATAATATTAAAATCCCATCAAACAATCTTGAAAAGTGGTAGCATCCATTTTAATATTAATATTAATATTCATCTATATAACCCATAAAAACAAAGGCTCTTTTGCAATCTCTTCTAAATTGTAAAAATAGGAAGGTGTCTTAAGAGAAAAAAGTTTAGGAAACACTGTTCCTAGGCATATATTCAAAAAATGCCAAAGATTGATATATCTTCTTTTGTACTGAGGTTTAACAGACTTCTGAATGTCTATAAAACCTTAATTGAATCTAAAATATTTTAATCCCAATGGGATTACTACTAAATTTGCTAAATTACTTTTAATTTTCAAGAGGGAATTAATCAGCAGTTAAGACACTGTATTTTTCATTTGTATATATCCATAGTGAATTCCTTTATGACTAACATTTGAAAATTTCATTGCAAAATTCAGTAAGCAAAATTCAGTAAGAAATACATGCAGACATTTTTTTTTTACTTTTCACAGTTTATTTTTAGCCTTGAAAATTTAAAATCGTAATAATATCTCTGTGTTGTGGCTAGAGAACTACATAGAATGTACACAAGTCTCACTAGGTTTTTTTAACTGCATAATATGACTTTGATTTGTGTTGGAGATATCCAGAAAGAGAGGCAAGGAGGGCTTATGATGAAAGTAGACACAAATCATTGTTGTTGTTCTGTCCTTTGGAATATTATCCTCCTAGAGAGTGAGTGGGCCCTCCCTCTCCTGGTCTTTGAAGATCTGGATCTGCTAACTCTTGTGGGTTCTGCAGAGGAGACCACAATTTTAGGAGTTGATTAACTTCTTAAATATGCCCCGCCTGCCCAGTCTTTTTAACCTTAACTATTCTATCTTTGCTTTAACTACTTTCTTTTACCAAGATACTTCCTCATAGTCCCTATTCAGGGTGCAGTCAGAGTGATTGGATGGAGCTGGGCATTTACTGGCCATATGATTCCTACACAGAGTTTGCAGCAGATTTTTCTTTGTGTCCTACCTATGGCTTTTATGTTACTACCTATGGCTTTTATGTTTTTAATTATGCACCATCCAGAGTTGCTCTGTAAAGGAGATAGGGGGGTCTCTAATTTGATAAATCAATCAATCAATCAATCATTGTTGTATGCATATAAGAAAGGGGTGGAGCATGTGTCACACTTTATTCTCATTTTGATACAAAATGATTCTGTAGATGCTTCTGGTCTTTGACCATGTTAGTTGAAATCATGCAGTTATAAAAATCAAAAGTTCCAAATCGCAATTCTGTTAGGTCTCCATTGCCAGTAAGCTACCACTCCTTCTCTCTTCCCACCTCTCCCTCCCTCTCTCCCCTCGCCTTCATGATTCTGGCAAGAGCTCCCTTTTCTAACATCCATTTATGTCAGATAATTTTGTTACAGAATTATACTGTTAGTTTTTTTTCTTAGTCATAGCATCACCTCTTGTTTTGATATACAGCATTTGCTGAAGTTTAATGAGATTCTAGAACTATTCATCTTCAGAAAATGTCGTGACCGACTTATTAATAAGGATTCCTCTGACATCTAAAAATTTCACATATCTCCAAGAGGTCCTTTAGGTTTCAGAATAGGTTTCTTTCCCCTCATCTATTCTATTCTTGTTCCTCAGAGATCATGTACAATACTAAGTGTTAATATGAAGAGCTGTTTAATTATTCATACAATGGACAATAAAATGTGTCCAAAAATATTTCCAAGAGCTGATTGGACACATGTGTCTCTGTCTCATACCTATTTGTAACATTTACATCAAATGTGAGGTACTTAGTCAATATTTGCTTTTTCCCTTGATCATTTCCTTGACCTTTTCAGCAGGAAATGGCTTCTCTTCTCATAAGAGAAGAGAACTGCTATTAAATTTTGAGATCTTAACACGAGAACTTGTTAAGAATTGCACTTTGAGAAGGTTGCTAGATAGACATGGGCTTGTATTAACATTGAAGCAAAATCAATCCTCGAAGTTTCTAAGGGAAAAAAATACCTGCAAAGGGAAACTTATATATATATATTTATTCCATTGCTAGTTTTCTTCCAAATGTTTTTAGAATTTTGTATCATGGTGCTTCTGACCTTCGGTATCATTGCACTGTAATGCTAGTGTTGTTGCAATTTTTTATTTCTCAATTATTCTGCATCCTCTTGGGCAATCCAACTAGATCATTCAGCTCATCAAAGAACTTATCTTTGAATATTTGAATGGAGGACTTCCTTAAATGTCCTTACCTCAACATGACCATCTCACAACCAAGATTACCTCAAACTGACCCCAACTGCTTTGTAGCCCTTCACACCACAACACTGCACAGATGTCTTTTTTGAAAGAAAAAACACTGAGAAAAGTTGTGGGTTACACTTTCCTCAGCATTCTCCACTAGTTTTCACATGTAATTAGTGGAGAAGACTGAGGAGGCTATAATCCTACAATATTCTCCAGCAGCACTTGTAAAACCTGGTACAGACTTCTGCATAGACACAGCATCTTTACAGAAGGTCTTCAGCTTTTCCAAGGAATCGAGTTAGAAGATCTGAAAGCAATGCAAAATGCTATATTGAGGCGAAGTGTTGATGCTTTGCTTTGCCAAAAAGAATTGGATTGTCTCTATTTATTTATTTTATTTATTTATTTTGTCAAGCGATTATTAGATAACAGGTATAAGTATAAACATGGTTATGAATACATGAAATGGATTACGAATAAGAAAAAAAAGAAACAATAGGACAGGGACGGTAGACACGTTGGTGCGCTTATGCATGCCCCCTATAGACCTCTTAGGAAAGGGGTGAGGTCAATAGTAGACAGTCTAAGGTTAAAGTTTTTGGG
>JANHFN010001367.1:85895-113320 GCA_032468175.1 Toxicocalamus goodenoughensis | reverse complement strand
TGTCTGGTGTCATTAATTCTTTGTAACTCATCCCAGCACGGGATCCACAAGCTTGGCGAAGCCGAGGAACCCTAACCACGGGGGTTGCGATCCACACACTCATCCCAGTCAGGGATCCCATTCATCCCAGGCCCAGTTCGGGCTGGGATCCCCATCGCAGCCAACCGTCTCAACAGGCTTGTGCTATCTCTTAACTTTTGAAGGCATCTACTTTGTGTCTTCAGTACATTTTCCAAAAGGCAAACTCCCTGTGGTGATTGTATTTGAAAAGGAATTGCATTTTATGATCCTCCTCTCTCTGTCCAGAAAATTGCATTAGAATTGACAAATAAGGGTTAAAGTTTGGTACAAAATGGCAAGGAACATAAACTCGATTGCTAGGGTTTGGTTGCACTGGCCATAAGCAAAAGAAATTAGATGTAGAATAAATAAGATCCTTGGAGACACTAAAATATATAGATTAAAGGAAATGACAAGACGTCATGTGTTAGACAGCTTGATATAAAGGAAACGTGGAGGAAAGATAGCAATGAAAACTCTGAAAGGAAACTGTTAAAATGTATAGAAGTGTGAATACAAACATACATTCTAATGCTAAACAGCATCCATTCACAAAGCAACAGCAACATGCTTTCCTTCTATCAAGGCAGGAGAAAAGAATGTAACTGAAAACTGCTGGCCATCTCCAAATACTTTTTACAATGAGCATCACAGTCAGTAGTATTGCTCCCCTCACAGAAAGTAGTACGGGTCACTTTCAAGACTGTCATTAATTTTCCTGTTTCAAGCCTAAGCTGGAAAAAAAGCAGTTCCATGCATTATAAATGTTCACCACCATCCCTTCCAGCCAATCCTGAATCAGAAGGCCCTGCAGCCATACATATTGCCAAATGTAATGCTGCCAAATGTAGGGTATTCGATTTTGATTAAGAAATTTTGAAATCCATTTTACAACCTTCAACAAAAAATAACACACCTTTTGCTGAATTCTGGCCTAATGTTTTGTGTTTTCCCTTAGAATCCCCTATTTTGGGCCATTGAGGGACTGTTGAATGTGAGAGGGGGAAAAACAGAAGGAAAATATAATTCACTAGTATGCAGTCAGAAGGAAGAAATTGGGGACTTCAAATTAATTTTTTGACTCTTCGCCCCCACCCCCTCCAAACTCACAAAGGCCCTATTTTATTACCCAATGATTTCCATTTTGGAAACCAAAAGCTAAAGCCAGAGGCTGCAGCAGACAGAATTGTTGCTGAAGAAACAGCAAGTGATTGCATTCACAAAAGCTGATGAATGACAAGCCTACTTTACTGAAGCAGGAATTTACATAAATGCTGCAGAGCCTTTTATTCTGTATACCAAATGACTGAGCTGCTAGCTCTAAGCAAACTCCACCACAGGACACTAGGAGATTCATTCCATTGAGTTCAATTCCTTAGTGTTGTTTTAAGGTTATTCTTCTACCTGTGTAATACTCTCTGTATGATGACCATTTTCCCAGTGAAAGCAGTAAAATAGATTGTTATGGTCTGTTTGTATGTAAAGCTTGATATTTTTTCTTATTGGATGCCTGGGAGGAGAATTTGCCCCTTAGAGAATCCCTGCTGGTTGGAAACTTGGCAGCAGGTTTGTTTAAATTGTAAAGAAGCTGGAAGGATTCTGCTTGAGAGATCTGTGACCAGCTCCTCAAAGCCAGAACAGTTTTTGTGTGAAAGCTGAGCTTGTGACATGAATATGGGGGGAAGTGGGCAGGCAGAAGTCTACTGGTGAAATAAAGCTTTAACCTTGAAGAGAATAATGGAGAACAAAACAGCATGTTTTCCCAAAGTGCATGATGGCCTTTTTACAGCCGTGAGAGGAATGTGCTTTCAATTCCTTAAATATACTTTAATTTTCCAGAGGCATTTCTAAACCTAGACCCTGTCAGCTGTAAGAGGAAGGTGGTTCTTGCTTACCTGCTTGAAGGATTCAGAGAGGCTTGTCCTAGAATGTTGGATAGATCCACATCAGGACTACATGTGAAGTTTAGATGCTTCCTTCCAATTCCACCTGCTCCGAAGTACTTCCATTCCTTAAACCAACTGAGCTGTCTTTTGAGATTGCACAATAGCTGTGGAGGGCAATTACACAATCCTTGGAAAAGATATGTTTGATTTTAAGGAATCGCAGAGGCATGTTACCTTCATGCCCCCACAGTCTTTAAAGTAGACTGAATCAAAGATGCTGCAAGCCAACCTATATTCTTTGTGAATATAAAGAACACTCAAGATGGCTCATAGTTAAAACACAAACACAACAATAAATTCAGTGTAAGCTATATAAAAAAGGATAAATTAAAATATGCATTAGCAATAGTGTTTAGGCTTATATACTGCCCCATAGTGCTTTATAGCACTGTTTGGGCAGTTTACAATGTAAGCATTTGCATATTGTCACCAGCAATCTGTGTCCTCATTTTACCAACCTCGGAAGCATGGAAGGCTTGAGCCCCATCAGGATTGAACTCCAGGCGGTAGGCAGAGTTTGCCTGCAATACTGCATTTTAACCACCGTGCCATCAGGGTTTTTTAAAATTAAATTGTGATCCTGTTAGAGGCATCTTGGCCACAGACTTGGTTAATCATAATTTCCAAGCAAATGCACTTCATGCAAATCTAGGATAAGATCAATTCTCATATGTCAGATAAATTAATCCATGTCAGCAGGGACATCTTCGGTAGTCCCCTCTTCCTGATCTTAATGCTGTGATTTGTAACAGTGTGTGTGTGTGTTTGTGTGTTTGTGTATCTATGATTTGGCCAGGCAGTCCACAAGCTTTGGCAAGCATTTCAAGGAGAATTTTAGCACAAATTTCATATGCTTGCTTTGCCTTACAATAATTTGAATGTGTATGTGTGCAAGGGGGGTGGTGTATTGGTGTGTATTATCTTCAACAGTGTCTGAACCCATAAGAATTTTCACTGCTCAGTTCACTGAGGTTCATACTTCTACCTTACAATAAAAGCCAACGAACCAGTTTCCTTACAGTACACCAATAAATATGAAATATTGCATGCCAATACATAATGACTTCCTTAGTAGGAAATGAAAAAGTATTTGTTTGTTTGTTTTTAATTGGAATTACCTGTGTGCAGAAAACAGCTCCCCTTGGAATTTTCTTGAAATTGTATAAAATCTTAATGTTCTTTAATATAATAGTCTTATACAAAAAGTTTTAAATTTACATCATTTTATGTTTTCTACATTACAGCTTTTATTGTACTTGTTGTATACAACCATATTAACTCTGGAAAAAAGTATTAAGACAATATAATCTATTATCAAGGGACCATTATGATCTCCATTTCAAATCGAACATTTATAAGGTACTGTTATGGTTGGTATAATGCCTACCCCAACTTAACTCAGGAAGAATTAATCTCTGTGTAAATAAGTTTAGGAAAGTAAAAATATGTATACTTATATCTATAACTGAGAGTTATTCAGTAACGATGTAGCATCTATTATAACAAGAAGCCATATGGGTAGTCCTTAACTTACAACGGTAATTGAGCCTGAAATTATGGCTTTAAGTCATGCCAGTTGTTAAGTGAGTCATCACTTGACCATACCCAATTTTATAACCTTTCTCATTAAGTGAATACCATGGTCATCTAGTAAAAGCATTAATTACTGTGACACAACCATGGGACAATGCCAATGGCCATAAATGCAGGCCAGTTACCAAGTACCCAAAATGCAGTCACATGATGCCCTTCAGGGGAGATGCCCTTCAGAACATGATCATCAGTTCCTTTTAAGGATCCGTCATAACTTTGAACAATCATTAAGCAAGTGGTTCTAAATTGAGGACCACCTGTACCAGCACACTTTAATACAGATGAAAATGTTATGTTAATGAATTAAACCTTCAAGAACAAGCTGTGATGACTCAGAGTGTAACACAAATGTAACAAAATCCAAAACGTAAATAAATGTCCTTTAATGCCTCCAATTTGGCCCCACTGTTCAATAATTCTCAGTTGGAGATAAAACTGATTCAAAAATAGTCTTCAAAAGAAAGCAATGCAGTCCGAACTTAATGAGCAGATAGAGTTGAAATAAAAAACCAAACATACAATGAAGAAATTTCCACAAGGACCAGGATAAGTAATTATCAAATTCAAGGAGATAACAAGGCAGAGTCTGTTGGAAGGACGCCAACCAAGATAACTTCAGCCCAAAATAAAACACACTTTATTTCTTGCAATGCTGTGTTTTAACCATCTCTCATATACTATTCTCCCCAGCTGCAACCAATGAGGCGGATCGTGGCCGTTTCCTCTCTTGTAAGCCAAGTTGTTTTCCTTCTCCATTCCTCCCTGTGTGTCTTAGGATGAAGAGGGGATGGGCCTGGTTCTTCCTCTGACTGCCCAACTGGCCTCTGCCCTTCCCCAGCCTCCACAACCTCTGGAGCCACACCTCCACTCCCTGTCAGCTGTTCTTCTGACTCTACCAGGGGCATGACAACCGTCATAAATATGAGCCAGTTGCCAAGCATCTGAATTGTGATCCCTGCAAAGGTCGTTGTGTGAAGAACCATCATAAATCACTTTTTTTAAAGTGCCATTGTAACTTCAAATGGTCACTAAACACAGGGTTGTAAGTCAAGTGCTACCTATACAACAAAAGTAGTATGTTACTGTCCACCTTTAAAGATAGCAGCATTGTTTTTTCATGCATTAGAACAGTGGTGTCACACAGAGCCATCTCTCCGGGCACACCAGCCATCGCCTGTTGCTCTTTCGGGTTCCAGCATGCACTGGCTGGCTGGTCTTCATGCACGAGGGACCACCAGAAACCAGAAGAGCTGCTCCCCAGCACGCACATGTGCACTGACCACCTGGTGTTCTGGTTTCTGGCGTGCATGCACATGGAAAGAATAGCTGGCTGGCGCGTGCAGGCACATTAAAACCCAGACGGTCAGCTGGTCTTCCTGCGCGCATGTGCGTTAAAAGCCGGAAGACCAGGTGGCACACGTCAGGAGCTATTCTTCCATTTTCTGGTGCAGATTTAGGCATTTTGTGCCTTTTTGGCACATGCATGCTCCCATTTCGACACTCGGTGCTCAAAACATGAACCATCACTGCACTAGAATGTGTCGTACAAAGTAGATGCCCCAAGAATTTATGGTATAATCCTTAAAATATGGCCAGTCTTTTTTTTTTATAGGTTTTCCTCTTGTATTTGTAGCTTTATTATAAGACCCCTGGCGTCACAGTGGTTAGAATGTAGTATTGCAGGATAACTCTGCCCACTTCCAGCAGTTCGATCCTGACCAGCTCACGGTTGACTCGGCTTTCCATCCTTCCCAGGTCAGTAAAATGAGGACCCAGATTTTGGGGGGCAATAGGCTGATTGTAAAACCTCTTCGAGAGGGCTGTAAAAGCACTGAAGCAGTATATAAGTCTAAAGGCTAAGGGCTATTGCTATTGTTTATTGTTGGCAAAGGACTAGACGAGAGGTTGCCAAGTGAAAACTCATTTTCTTTTACTGTTTTTTTTCAATGAAAACCAACCACGGGAGGTGTCACTGACAAAGAAAGAATACACAGGTATGGAAATATAACCACTAGATATTTTAGATTCAAAAATGCCCCCCTCCAAATGATTTCCCCTCCCCCTCCCAAACAATACACACACAGAAAGGAAGAGAGAGGGAAGTTCTTTTCCCCACTTTTTTTTTTTTGGTTTCTTTTAATGACCCTTGATGGAGTATGAATAGAGCTAAACATTTACAGGCTGGCTACCCTTCCTCATGCCTACACAGAGACCCTTCCTCTTGCTCTAATCATTCAGAACTGGTAAAATACACATACAGAAAATCTACACCAAGCTTTAAAACGAGAATCCTTATCCTTTTTGACAGTTTGCACGATCTTTTCTTTTCTTGGTTTATACCTTATACGCACTCGTACAGCATATATATACATTTATATGTCACAGATATCAATGTGTCTTAATCTTTTTGCCTTTCCACTACAAATTTTGAGTCTTCGTTTTTAAATGTTTTTTCTACTCTCTCTTTCTTTCTCCTATTCTTTTTCCTTCTCTTTCTTTCCTTTCTTGACTTTTCAACTTGTTTATGTATTGATTTGTTTTTTTGTTTTTTTAATTGTAAAATTAATAAAATTTGTTTTAAAAAAAAAGAAAAAGAAAATCTACACCAAGCTGTGTGCAACACCTGGTTTGACTTTCAGGCTAGAGCTGTAAGCCAGCTTGTCTTTGCTTCAAAATCACTTCTCGGTCCTCAATCCACCGATGCATTCTGACAACTTAAACACGCTCCTTGCTTTTAAGGTGCACCTTAATGCTGCCCTTCTGCTCTTTTTCTGGATCCTCGGCTAACCCCAGTAACGGAAACGTTCAGGTCTCTTTGCTTATGGAATTGTTGTTTGTTAATGCTCAGAGCCCTTCCTATTATCTCGATAATCTGTGCCATAACTTGCCAAACCCGGTTGCTGAGCTGTAGGTTTGAGGTCTCCAGGACCTCATGGCTGAAATTCATTGTTCAGGTCTCAGTTTCCAGTTAGCTCTTTAAATGATGTTCTTGCTGCCCACGGAAAACTTCCTTGGTAGTTTATATAACCTTTCCAAGACTTGTGGGGATGAGTCATGCTGAAAGACCATATGGAGGCATCTATGCCAAGAGCCGGCAATAATACACGGCAGACAGCAATATATAGCCTGGAAATCAGATTCCATTCTTCATGGATATTTATTTGCTTATTTGATTTCTATAGTCATCCATCTCGCAATTCGAAACCTACAAAATGTATTATTTTTTTTTATTGTTTTAAGACAATAAAAACAGTAAAGGTAAAGGTTCCCCTCGCACATCCGTGCTGGTCATTTCTAGGTTTCAGTGCTCATCTCCGTTACAAAGCGAAAGAGCCAGCGCTGTCCAAAGACATCTCCGTGGTCATGTGGCCAGCATGACTCAATGCCTTAGAAGGCGCACGGAGAGCTGTTACCTTCCCGCCAAAGTGGTCCCTATTTTTCTACTTGCATTTCTTTTACGTGCTTTTGAACTGCTAGGTTGGCAGAAGCTGGGACAAGTAACGGGAGCTCACGCCATTATGCGGTGCTAGGGATTCGAACCACCGAACTGCTGGCCTTTCTGGTCGACAAGCTCAGCGTCTTAGCCACTGAGCCACCACATCCCTATATAAAAACAGTAAGAAGTATTAAAATAGTTAAAAAAAACATTAAAATGTCTGGTTTTAATTAGTTTAGTTTAGTTGGGATAGTCGGCTGCCACCCCTTTCCTTTCCTTTCCTCCTCCCACTCCCCATTGGAAGGCCAGGGATCAGCTGGAGCCAGGAGAACTGAAGGGAGAAAGTATACAGGCCTTGTATAATAGCCCTGGGAAATCATGCTGGGCCGTTCCTGTTCCATGGATTCATTTGTTCCATGCACGCAGTCTGGCAAACTTCTCAGCTGGGACAGCAAAGTGGGTGGGTGAAAACCTAGGCTAGGAGGGAGGTGGTATGCCGGGAACAGATGCCTTGGAATCGGGCAGAGGGGCCACCTGGGCCACTTGGTTCCTGCCCCCTGCTTGACCAAAAGCCTGAATTGCAATCCAGATGGGATGCATCCAAAAGTCAGGGCGAGACGTCCCGCCCATTATTAGCAGAAAGAAATGCTTTTTTTGGGGGGGGGGACAAAGAGGGATATGGGATCTCACACTGAACCAGATGCCGAGAGTTGCATAATTGATGCTCATGTCTTTGAGGTTGAACAAGTCTCACATATTAGGACAGGCAAACCAGGAGCTCCCTGTGGCTTTATCCAGAAGTGGCATTCAGCAGGTTCGGACCAGTTCTGGAGAACCGGAAGCAGAAATTTTGAGTAGTTCGGAGAACCGGCCAATCCCACCTCTGGCTGGCCCCGCCCCCATCTCTTCTCCGCCTCCCATTGAGTCCCAGCTGATTGGCTGGGTCTTCTTTGGTTGCCCTGCCCAGGAGAACGGAGCTGGAAAGCAGGTTATTGGGGTGGGAAGGGAATGGGGATTTTGCAGTAACTTTCCCCTGCCACGCCCACCAAGTCACACCCACAGAACCGGTAGTAAAAATTTTTGAACCCCACCACTGGTGGGCAATGCAAAGCATTCAGAAAAAAAGCCAACAGGAATGGTGGGAAATCCATTGCAGGTAGTCCTTGACTTACGACTGCAATTGAGCCCCCAATGTCTGTTGCTAAGCGAGTCAGTTGCTGAGGGACCTTTCTGTCATTTTACAACCTTTCTTGCTACAGTTGTTAAGTGAATCCCTGCAGATGTTACGTTAGGGACACAGTGGTTAAGTGAATCTGGCTTCTCCATTGACTTTGCTTGTCAGAAGGTCGCAAAAGAGGATAATGTGACACACACACACACACACACGGGGACACTGCAACCGTCATAAATATGAGTCAGTTGCCAAACGTCTGAATTTTGATCATGTGACTGTGGGGATGCTGCAATGGTTGTTAAGGGTGAAAAACGGTCGTAAGCCAGCAGTCGCACGCCCGTATCAAGCAGCAAAATGGCTGAATTGGACAGCAAAGTTTCAGGCTGTTTTCACTTCCATTTTTCTATCTTGAGTTTTCGGTAGGAGATAAAACTGAAGCAGCTTCTTGGATGAGAAGCAAAACGTTTTCCAAGAAGAAAAATCAAGTTGCCTTTAGGAATAGCACCTTTGGGATCCTCAAAGACACCCATAACAGACTTGGAAGGGACCTTGTAGGTCATCTAGTCCAACCCCTTGTCCGATCTGATAGGCCGCTGCAAAAACAGGGAGGCTTTGTGAAAGGCGACCCCTTCGTTCTGCTCCAATTTGCAAGGTGTATTCCCTTTGGGATGGAATCGGCCAAAGGCAAGAACATTATGGGTAGTCCTCGACTTACGACTGGTTACTTAGCAACTGTTTGAATCACAAGAGACCTCCCCATGGCTACTATTCACAACTAAGATTCAAAGTTTCGACACCTGTCCCCCACACATGATCATGTTTTTGGATTCTTGGCAACTGGCCCTCATTTACGGCTCTTTGCCGCATCCTCTGGTCACGGGACTGCTCTTTACGATGGGTTTCTTTTTTTGGCCAGATTGACGTTTATTTCTGGTTTCCACTGTGGACAGTAGCACTTAGACGTATATACAGCTTCACAAGGCTTTGCAGCCCTTTCTAAACGGTTTACAGAGTCAGCCTGTTTGCCCCTAACAATCTGGGTCCTCATTTGACCGACCTCGGAAGGACGGAAGGCTGAGTCAACCTTGAGCCTGGTGGGATTTGAACTGCCAAATTGCAGGCAGACGGCAGTCAACAGAAGTAGCCTGCAATACTGCACTCTGACCACTGCGCCACCGTGGCTCATTGGATCACAATGGATTCAATTTAACATCCACCTCATTCGCTTCACAACCATGGAGATTCATTTAATGACAGCTGCAAAACAAACCAACAAACAAACCCGGTAGAACAGTCAGGTGAGTGGGAGGGTGACCTGCTTAACAACTGGCATGAGTTATGACCGTCATTCAGGGCTCAATTTCAGTTGTAAATCGAGGGCTGTGCGTACAGTGAAAAGAATAGGGCTGATTTTATGAATTTCCTCCTCCAAATTCTCTCTTCCTCGCCCATGTTTTTTAGGGAAAAACACAAGGACTTCCTGGAGCTTCCTCGGATTCAGTCCCGGAAATATGGCAAAACAGACACGGGAGAGAAGGCATTTGAGGTCACTGATATGGAGACTGCCAAGAACAGGTTAATTCGATTGATCAGGAATCGCAATGGCTTTCCTCAAGGTACAGGTGTGTTACAGGTGGCCTCAGGACCTTGAGCTGCTACCTTAGAAGAATCCTGTTGGATTAAGACAGTTCTGTCCTTTCGGGGCCTGGATTCCCACAGAAACACATTCAAAGGCTGGGAAACCATCACCTCTACCAGTTCCTACTATCATCATCATTGAACAACCCCATAATCCCTTGCAGGGGTGGAGTCTGGGCGACTGAATGGAGCTAGCAGTGTTTAATGGCCGGATGCCCTTCCTGTCACCAGTGCGGAGTTTTGTTCAGCAGATATATTCTGTCTGCTCAAAGAAATATTTAACATACCGTTTCCTGCTATAACGAAATATTACAATAATTTGGCTTTGGATGCGCTAATCTCGAAGAATCAAACCTAAATTTCATAGAATGCTGTGGAGCGGAGGTGGTGGTATTCCCAATGATAGGTAGTCCTTGACTTACGACCATGACTGAGTGCCAAATTTATGTTGCTAAGCGAGACAGTTGCTAAGTGAATTTTGCCCCATTTTACACGCTTTCT
Source organism: Toxicocalamus goodenoughensis (assembly GCA_032468175.1). NCBI lineage: Eukaryota > Metazoa > Chordata > Lepidosauria > Squamata > Elapidae > Toxicocalamus > Toxicocalamus goodenoughensis. The sequence continues at coordinate 102,972 of JANHFN010001367.1, read as the reverse complement.
TGCCACGGTTGTTAACTGAACCACTGCGGTTGTTCGGTTAGTGGAGCCTGGGTGGTGCAGTGCAAGCTATTTCTGCTGCCTGCTGGCTGCCTGCAATTTGGCAGTTCAAATCCCACCAGGCTCAAGGTTGACTCAGCCTTCCCTCCTTCTGAGGTGGGTAAAATGAGGATCCAGATTGTTGGAGGCAATATGCTGACTCTATAAAAACCACTTAAAAAGGGCTGTAAAGCACTATAAAGCAGTATATAAGTCTAAGTGCTATTGCTATAACTGCATTCCAATTGTGAAGGCAGAGTATGTCATTTACTATTGTGAAAAAACAACAAAAACAAACTTTAATGCTCCGCAAGATTGAAACAGACTGATAGACTGTTCAATCCGACATTTGTCTCTCAGCAAATATTGGTACTCAACAAAACTGAGACAATCCTGCTGCCTATTCCTGTCACAGAAATGAAAAAGATACATTGGCAAAATTGACACTGATATCCACTTAATTATTTAACTAGGAAAGTTGTGATAGAATTGGGGAATTCCAAACATCTAAAAAAAAACCTCTCAGTTAGTGATTCAATGACATTTGACACTGTTTATCATTAGAAACACCTTACAAAATTCCAGTTCCGAGGTCAAACATTGAGAAAAATGTTGTTAACTGTGACATATGAAACCCTTTTTTTCCATCACCTCCTGCCATTTATAAGATATATAAAGTGCAGATAATGAATCTGTTTTCAAACTATCTAGTTTTAATAAAATATAAATTGTTCTCATAAAATTAACCGCAATCAATAGATACTGCTCTCATAAGCTAATTAAACACAATATATTTTAAAAATTAAACTTGCACTTATTTCTGTTTCTGGGACCATTCTTAAGAATGAGTGGCCTTTTGAAGACTAAGAAATGACAATTGAGCAACTTTTAAGAATGCACATAATGAGAACTTTAAATGGCACTGCTGTTCATTCAGAGACTACCAAAATAATGAAATAATTCCCTCAAATATTGATTATAGTCACAGACCAGCATAAGAAAGATGGGGCACAATCAATTTAAAAGCATAAAAAGTAGAACCGAGTCTAAACTAATAATAACTTTTAAAATGCAAACAGATATAAAACAAAGTGTATATAAAAACAAAAATTTTAAAATAATCTAAGAGGAAGAGTAAACTTTAGATGGTTGTAGGATAGCATAAAAATCAGTATGTGGCAGATTATCAAATTACAGAGCACCCTAGAATGAACGAGATGCTTCTTTACTCTAACTTATGGCATAGGTCATAGATTTTAAGCACTGCTAGTTGTTTGAGGAACCATGATGGCAACAGACTAGCAGCTCCTGAAATAAGCTTCCAATTTCTTCTTGTTCCTCATCTGTTCTTGCATGTGTCATTTCTTTAGGAAAGAAAGACCCTCGACTCCATTCAAGTGAAGTCATAAATTCTTTCACTAAAAGTTGGTGGTTGCAATAAAGTCAGGCTAGAACTAAGATTTCTGCATTTCCCCCCTCATACTAGCCTTCTACCCTTGACCAGTTCATCTTCAGCTAATGGAAAGCCACATAGGTGTTTTGAGAATTGCTGAGATGTTTGGGAGACAATCTACATTCTATTTTCAGACTTTGCATACTTGCACAAACTGGTTCTGAGGTTCCCTTGTCTTCATCAAGCTGTCATTCCCCTCCCTTATTCCCATCATATCCCCATACATCTTTATTGCCCATTTGTCCTATGTGCCCCATCCCCCCCCCAAAGTTTTTGATGGTAGGATGCCAAGGCGCCAAGTTGAAGATGGCAGAACTGACAGATTTGTACAATATTAGTATTGTCCCAGAAATCTCAGGTTCAGTTTACCTGGCATGCAAGCCCAACGAACCATAGCAGAGCTTTGATGTGGCTTAAATGTTGAATTGACACACCACCGCCAGGAATTAATCAAAGAACATTCACCTACCTTTCAGTTATTCACTATATTTCACCAGTGTGTACTCTTAGGTCTGTAGGCTGGCAGTTCAGGATCAGTTCAGCACAACCAAGTGAGGCCTTCACTTGGTAACCCAATGTTGGGCACCAGAATTGTTGTTCTAGAAATCTTGGGTTACCTGGTATGAAATCCCAGTGAACTGCACCAGATAAATTGAAAGGAAGAAAGAAATTTCATTTGCAAATGAAAGTGTTATCCAGAAACAAGTTTCAAATGGGCACACCTCAGCTTAGAGTGGATTCTCTTTTATACAATTTTGAAAAGCATACATTGTCATGAGCCAGTCATGGAAACACACAACATTGTAAACTAATCAATAAGAGCAATATAATGCATACATCTTCAGTGCAATAGTTCAACTAAAGGTTATATAGTAGATCAAGAACTATGTCTAATTAAACACATTCCTCATCTGTAGAAACACTCCTGAGCAACTTGGTAGCAAGGTTTCATCTATCACCCTAGGTGCCAGGCATGTTTGAGCAGGAAGCCAGATGGTTTAACTCAAAGTATCATAATCTCTGCCTAACAACGCAGTTCTACTCCATGCAAATTGATGCCAGGCCCCATAACTATTCCTTCGTTATTTCTATGTGCTAAATAACAAGCAATCCCTTAATACAAGTCTAACGAAGTTTCTTAGTAGATAAATACAATTGGACTAAGGTTTAACAAGTGGTTAAATGAATTTGGACTGATTAGGCTGTCATAACACTAGTGCAAATTCTGAAAACAAAAACCTATATCTCAATTCCCAGAATTCTCAAGCCAGAAGAGGTGAATTCTGGGAGTTGAAGTCCACACTTGTTATTGTTCCCAAGGCTTTTAGATACTGAGTCAAAGCTAGAGTAGGTGAAGCATAAGATCGTATAGATGCAGACCAATTTCTGTTCATGTACCTAAGCTACAAGAGCTGTTCTGATTAACAAGCAACAAATTGTTTTTGTTTGGGAGTGTGCATAAGTGCACCAACGTGCCTACCGTCCCTGTCTTATTGTTTCTTTTATTTTTCTTATAGGTATCCATTTCATGTAATCATAACTATGTTTATCCTTATCCTTATGATCTTGTAAGCAATTGACAAATCAAATAAATAAAAATTAAAAAATAAAATAAATAAATTTGTTTTGGGAGTCCCAGACCACGTTAAAAACATCTTAAGCTGAACAATCATAGCTCGGATTCCCAGGGATGAAGTAAATGGTCTTATGAGTCAGGAAAAAGGACAAAGTCATAGTTGATTATGGAGTTCTCCACATGTAATTGTATAGCTTCCTAGCAATTCTTGGTACAATCACTTTAATATCAATAGTAACTCATGATGCTGCCATGAACATTGGGGCAGAGGAATATGTACAGTCTGTTGCTGCTCAATAGAAACTTGACATGGTGTCTGTATGTGTGGTTTTGTGATTTTCATAGGATATGCAATAAGTGGCAAATTGAACCTGCATCCAACGCTTGCTGTTAAATTTTTAAAAACGCATGTAGATCATTGACCTATGCATTTAACACACTTCTTACTTTTAGTGCAGATCTAATATTTAGTAAACAGTTGAAGTCATTTGAGATTGCAATCTGTCCAATAGGTTAAATCACCACTGAGTAGTAAGTAAACAAACTTTAGTATTTTTTTGTTAATTAATGAAATCAAATTGTAAATTGAGTTTCTCTTTCTCAGTATCTTATGTCACAGACTGTCTACGAAAGTCTGGAGAAGCTGATCAGGTTAAAATAACCCATTCATTTATATTTCATTTATAGCTACATAAGGACAAAAATAGAGCATGAAATTGCTCTCAGTTGCATTCCACAGTGAGGAAAATGCAACCAAAAACTTAAAAGATTGTAGGCAGAATGCCTATCTTTAAAAACTCCTTGAGGACAATTCTTGACAGTTTAAACATAGTGAACCCCCCAACTAATTAAACTTTCAAACTATTTTCTCAACGAATGCAATATCCAATCAAAAGATTTGCTCATTTTTTTGAAGCTGAACTGTCTGTCGTTATCCACAATATAAGAACATAAGCATGCTATGATCCAACAAAAAAAAGGACTTATTTAGTTCAAGCTTTGTTCTCTCAAAAGGCCAAGACCCAATAAAATTGGAAGCAGTCTAGAAATTACACGTACTGCAATTAACCTGCAGGGGGAAAAGTGAAAAAATATGCAAAAAGCATTTAAAAAGCCAAAATGCCTGCCTCTGATGAGATTTCCCTTGTTTAAATGTGGATTTTGGATTATATTAACTCCTGGCAATTAATTATTTTCTTAACTTAAGCATTTGATAAAGCAGTAACTACAGAATGGAATTGAATTCTACAGTTCATTGACCATAATTGCAGGGTGTATAATCATATATATGATTACTAATCTGAATGGAAGGTGAGACTAATAGGTTTTCTATTTAGAAAACTTAATCATGAATGTTTAGCCTCTGCAAATCTGTCCTATAACAACATATCAATATTTCTATTAAGCAGTAAATTTCAAATATGCTAACTCTGTAAAAGTGTTGATTACTTAGTTTTGCCAAAAGTATTTACTGTGCATCTATAAAACAGAACTTAAACTCTTGTTAAAGACCCCAGTCTGTATAAAGAGAATTACTGCATTTAAAGATATTTTTTCTTTTAAATTAGAATCCTGTTCCATCCCCAAATACCATAAAAATTCTAAGTAAAATTTTTGTATTATTATCTTCAGGAATTTAAAACAGCTGAAATCAAATAGAGAGTAGAGGTGATGACACAAATTTAATATGGTCAAATAATTCATAAAAACTGATGTTTAATTAAAAATATTTATATAAAGGTCACTACAATCATTGATCAGAATTCTACTAAAAGAACCCAATAAAAGAACCCAATAAGTTAAACATACATAATAAAATAAACAAAATAGTTGTATCATTGATGCAATTAAATCTCAGAGATTTTTGATTGATTGATCGATTATGTGCTATCAAGTTGGTGTTGAGCTTTGGCTCCCACGTGGTGATCTGTCCCTAAGCAAATACTAAAACTGAGTTCATCCACCTTGCTTGGTTTTCTTCTTCTCTTTCTGTAATGCAGGAATGTCAAACTGGATTTCTTTGAGGGCCAGATCAGCATTGTAGTTCTTCTTCATGTGCCAGCTTGGGTGGTGATGGAACAGACATCTCCTGCAGCACCCTGATAGGCAAAACAGGGTCACCCCATTTTCAGCCTGGATGGCCTCCTGTAACTCCCTGCCAGCCAAAAGAGAGCAAGGGGCCGTGCCCCTCCCGTGCCACCATTAAGGTGGATTATATTTATTTCTTTAACCCTCCTGCCTCTCTTGTCTGATTGGTTTCCTGGGGAGCGATTTTGCATTCATTCCCCAAGGTCATGCACACATTCCATTACACTGTGAATTGCAGGCAGCCGATAGTCAACAGAAGTGGCCTGCAGTACAGCACTCTAACCACCGAGGCATTTATGGGGTCTTTGTAAGGATTTATAAAGTGGTACTAATGCTTCATGTGATTTTGATCCTATGCCTCTATTTATACAACAAGGATGGTTGTATAAACATATAACCAAAACACCTTTTGGGTGGGCTTCTGCCATACACTGCTGGCTAATGTTTATGTGATTGTCCACTAGAACTCGTCCCTCTTGGAATTACTGTTTTTAAGCCAAGTTTCACTTAATCTGTATTTGTACTTTTGATTTTTCCTGCTTAGATGTAAAACCTTGCTTTTCTCCACATTAAATTTCATGTTGTTGGATAGGGCCTATTGCTCAAGTCTGTCAAGATATTTTTTGAACCTGAGTTTATCTTCTGGGGTGTTGGCTATTCCTGTCAGCTTAGTGCCATTTGCAGATTTGATGAGTACCCCTTTTATTACTTTATGTAAGCATTTATGAAGGTATTTAAGAGAACTGAGCCTAAAATAGAATCTTGTGGTATCCACTGCTTATTTCCCACCATATATGTACCATTAAGGGTTATTCACTGAGTATGGTTTGTAAGCCAAATCCATCTTGTGGTGATGCTATCTATCCCACATTTAGCAAGAAGTAGGTTGTGGTCTACTTTGTCAAGTGCTTTGCTGAAGTCTAAGTATGTCCACAGCATTTCCTTGGTCTACTAATTTAGTCACTTTGTCAAAGAATGAAATAAGATTGGCATGAGCTGTTGAATTCGAATCGGTTTAAATTTCTAGAGCTAGCTGAACTTCTTCATTATTATTAAAGGAATTTGCTGACAGTTTGGCCAAATATTTACATAATTTAGAGCAAGGGTCTAGAAAAATTTCCTGCATTCCAAAAGAAGAAAAACAAAGAATGAAGGGTTTAGTGACAATCAGTCTAATATCCATAGAAAATAATTGTCGATCTATAGGAATCTTTAGACTGAACTATGAGTTAAAAGGGCCATAGGACATATCAGCCCCTCCTATGTAAAGTAGACAGGAAACATTAGATTAACTAATTCTACTTTACTGTAAGGCTATATTAAAAGAATCTTTCAAGTCTGAACATACAGACCTCCTGCCACTATTTTTAATTGCTGAGGAGTGGATCTTTCCTGTTTCTTTCTCTGACCTTTAAGCCACTTGGGAACTCTGATCTCTCTGCAAGCACCTCTTCTTCTCATTCCCCAAAATCATCCACACATTCCATTAAATTTACATTCTATCTTTCTCCTTATTAGTGTGTTCTCTAGAAAGCTAAGTCTTTGTACAATGTGTATAAAATAGGATAATTTGAGCCTGATCATTGGTGCCTTCACTGAGAACTGCGGTTGATTTATTTGATAATCCACTGGTTGCTGGCTGTACATGATGTCCTCCAAAGTCTTCTTCAACACCAAACTTCAAAAGCTTGTCCAGTTGCTTCCAAGTCAATTTAGGATTCATTGTGATGTCATATGGAATACAATTGGTTACACTATTCTGCCATCTCAATATCTTTTCCATGGGTGTTGATGGGTGTTCTACCAGAAGTTAGCCCACATCATATTATTTGATTTCTTTCTCTTTTACTATTGATATTTGATCCTAAAAGGGAGAATCTGGTTACCATTTCAATAGCATTATTGTCAGTTCCAAGATTGGTTATTGTTTTTATTAGTTTGGCATTTTATTACTAAGCTAGCAGATCCTTTACATTTTTGGGTGCCAGATTAAAACTACTCATCTTTTTTACCAATGCAGCTTCCCCAGAGAATTTTATAGATTGTAAAACAGTCTAACCACATAAAAAAGCTGAGTCATATTGATCAGCTAGCAGCAGTTATACACAGAAGATATCTGAATGACCTGAAAATTATAGAATTACAAAATGTAGCCCTTGATTCTTATAAAATGTATGTTGCAGTATAACAGGAGACATATTTTGAATTGTCTCTTCTTTGCCAGAAGAGCATAATCAAGTTTTCTTTTCTAAATCTCTCCTGGTAGTAATGCATTAGAATTATATTAATATGTGTTAGGACTAATGGTTTTTTGAATTTGGAGATGGTTATTTGACTTAAATATCTTATTGGTACTGTACATAAAAAGGGACTGGCTATCCAGAAATACATCTCTAGGGATTTAATTGCTCTTCCACAAACCAAATTGCTCTTCTATATCCATAATACATTGCTTATAACTTGACACTGCCTGTCAGCTCTTCAAGGTGAGCCAGACCAGGAAACAGACATTACAAAAATTTCTAGACTTATACTTTATTGATAGCAGCTCTGAGAATACAATATTAGGTTAATATTCGGACCTATTTGGAAAAAAATATGAGTTAAAGTAAGCTGGATATGTATATTAAATAAATGCCTTGGATATGACAGTAGGTTCTCTGGATTTTAATTTTTTATGTAAATTAATAAAGAATAAATAAATAATTATTAGTGTAAATAAGGGCATAAATTGTATCAGTTTAACTGTTGGCTAAAATGAAGTAAACATCTAATGAAAAATAGTTAAGTTTGGTGCATATATAAAAAATAAAGTGAGTTTTTCTTCTTTCCATTATGTAGAATCATCACATGAATATGGTTGTTAACAAAGGAAACATAGATAGGACTGTGATAGTAGTGATCCATAGAACATGCTGTACAAGCAAATCCAGTTGCAGAAGAGAAGTTCTCAGATTTGCAGTATTCTTTCTTCAATATTTTTTAACAGAGAGTTTAGGGCAAGTTGTAACTTAAAAAACTCTTTATTGAGTCAATAATTTTCAATATGTCATTCTCACAGTTCAACATTTTATCTCTCCACTCCTCTTCTGACCCCTTGCACTACCTGTCTGCTTCAATGTCTGCAAGGGCTTTACTACAACACTTCACTTGTACCAATAGTATATTAAATGTCATCTTTAAAAACATTTTGTTCTTCAGGTGCCTTTGGGGGAAGGGCAAAGGGCTTCACTGGGAAAAAGGAAGCACATAGTGATGCTGGTATTTCTCTGAAATGTCACATCGTGTTGGGATAATTAACTTGAGGCCACCAAGGAAAATATGACTTGGACTCCATACTAGAGAATGCCATCACAAGGTAACAGTGGACACATATAGCCTCTTAATTCAACATGGTAGGCTGGCTGCTAAGGTCATCAGCTAGGGGCCTTCTTTGGCCTAAACCCCCCTTCTCCTCTTTTTCCAATGTCTCCGTGTTCAATTCATAACATCCTTAAATCTCCCTGGCTTCTATCCCCAACAGAGTAGTTTTCAGAAGCAATGGATCTAGTGAAAAACATCTAGAGAAATGTGTTTGAGAATCAAACATAATGTACAACAAATATTTTTCATGGCCATAGGTACTTTCAGATATGCCAGAAATGCAATTTGAAAATACTTTGACCCAAACTATAGTGACTTTACAAGAGCAAAAGAAAAAGTATTACTGTTTCATGCAAAATGAAAAACTACAAGCCATATTTCATATATCACTGCAAGAAAATGTGATGATGTTCCATACTTCTAACTTTAGATCACAACCCAAGATAGCATGTGACTCTCAGTCATATTCCTAACTATAACCAGTAAGGCTTTAAGGCAAATGGTTCACTTATCACATGTGTAATATGCTTGTGTAACATGGACACTTTTGTGGTGAAAATATTTTCTTTCTACAAACATCATAACTTATACTGATGAAGATGGGTTTATGTGGTTGTTTAAAACTACTATAATGAGCTAAATGTTATACAGAATACAATTTTCCTCTTCATTTACTTTAATTTATTCTAGTTGTAAATGCAGTTACTTCCATGATTATGGAATAAATATCTCTGTAGGATCAATTAGTACACTACAAAAAATAGAACTAAGAATTGTTTAATAACTAGGGGCCAATTTTATACTGGTAGATCTCTGCATTAGTTTCATCACACATTTTAGCCCTAATGACACATCTCATTGAAGTTTATCCCATGAGCCCTTTTATATTTTATAAGATATCATCATTCTAATGCCGCTGTGATCCTTAAGTCAATTCTCAGTGGATTACTCTTCTGCTTAGCCAACTGTTACTAGTATTGTCCAGAAATATTGTTCCAAATTTCCAGTGTTTTTTCCTGGGGACATATAATTTTCTAGGACATTTTAATACATTTTGGGATTTTACAGAATTTCTTCTGAAAATGTTTCTGAACCTTTTTGCTGTTTCAAAGTGGTACATGATATTGTGGATATCATTTTTTCTACTGTTCGTCTCTTTATCACTCTGAAAATCCACAATTCACAATGTGGAAGCTCTGGGTAGGGATGAATATCGTCTGATGCATTCCAGAATGGTATGTTGGGAATGAATGCAAAAGAAACAAATCAACAAAAAAAATCTGTCTCCTTCTTAATCACTTGTTTTTTTGTTCAAATTACACAACATTAATTCAATTTCAATGCATTTTTAAGAATCAAAATAATGTAGTAAATTACTAGATTTATTTGAAAAATCTTGGCTATACACTGTTGGTTTTTCAGAAAAAATCTTACGCAAAATGTATTACAGTGCATTTCCCAAGCATGAAGTTTTATTTCAAGAAGTAATTTTTAATATTTTAAACTCATATAACACAAAACACCCTATCTGTATCTACATTTGCCAGTAATATTAATATCATCCTTGATATAATTATCCTCCAAAACACTTAAATATTTCCATTTGTCAGTCACAATGAAGGATGCAATTTTTAAAAAGTTGGGACAAATCACCACAGCTATAAACAAGGCAAAAGTTCTTTCTAAAAATCTGGCAATATCAAGTTTCTGAAAATATACAGATGCTGTACAATGAGGATACTATAAACAGTGAATAGTCTGTAGCTGAATAAAACAAAATAGAATTTGTTTAATTACAACTGACATTAACTAGCTCATATAGTTTCATGAAAATGCTAAACTTCTATATGCCGGTTAGAAACAGATGAAACATTTTTATCCCTTACAATGGCAATGACTGAGAAGTAGTGAGTCTGCATAGCTTAATCTATATATCTTTATAATTAACAAAAATATACACTAAGAGTTAAGGGCACTCAAATAATTTATATGAATAGTTGCCTATAGTGAAATGCAATGCATGCTCAGTTTGAACAGGCTCTTTACAGTTTCACTATATATGCACAAAAGTTGTTTGTGCTAGTTTAATCACCTAGCAATCCATTTTTCAGTTTTGATCATCATTAATGAAATGGAGATACTCAAAGAATGGCAAAGTAACAGAAGGAATAGTCTGTAATAAATGTTAGAAAAAACTAAACAAAATAAAAAATTACAACATAAACATGTCATTCATTCATTCATTCATTCATTCACACATCTTGATATGTCATAGCTCTCCAAAAGAAATAAAATAACACCCTCTATATTAAATTTACAGCACCCAACCTATTAATATTTAATACAATGCTTTAAATATCTCAGAAACAAAATATTTAATTCTTGCTGATGTCTCCTCTGTTTTGGACAAACATTATCTACCTTTTTTTTTTACTCATCTTTAGAGTTAGATCAAATACTTCCTTCCATTTTTTTCACTTGTGCATTTTAATTAAAACTAGTGGGATTTAAGTTGGGAAAGATCATAATAACTCTTTGACATTAAAACCAGAAATCTGTTAAAAGTAAGCTACAATCCTTTGAATTACAACTTTTGCAACCTATGGTATGAGTTTCAACAAAAATATCTAGACAGTTTTGTCAAAACTGAATAACAGTTTTGTCAAAAATAAGTTCTTGAACTGGCCACTATGAAGATGTACCCTAACTATTGGTTTTGCATATTAAAAAATGGCATGACAACTCACATCTGGATTGTTGCCAAAAAACAATGGATATGAAACCGTAAAATATGAAACCATGTACCCATAAAATTATTTTACTTACTCAATAAAATACCTATGCAGGAGGAAGTTATTAAGAAAATTATGGACTGTGCTGAAATGAGTAAATTGACATTTGAAATTAGAAGATAAGAATAATAGAAGATAAGATAAGAAGATGAGAACAAGAAGATAAACAATTTTATATGGTATGGGATTTGTTTTACCAATAGTTGGATAAAAAGACATGGTAATGTAATAGACTAGATAATTTTGCAATAGAAGTTTAATAGATTTATATAAAATATAATATAGACATATATAACCATTGGATGAAGTATAATATAAATTTTAAAACAAAATTTGGAATATCTCGTATGCAATGATGGAATAAATAGTTTAGTCATGGATTATTAATAACTAATAATTATTGTTTAACTCCTTTAGAGTTAAATATAAAGATTTACTTATTTTTGCAAATATGTAGGTGGTTTTGATTTACTTTCCAGATTAAATATTTAAAAAAACATTCTGAAATATTAATGACTGTCTTAATGTGTGTCTCCTGTTGGATGCCCAGAAGAAAGCAGATTGATGAAGAAAAGCATGAATCATTGACCACTGCTCTAGAAGTTCTTCTCAATTTAAAAGTGCAATCAATGTTACATTAATGAATGTACAAGCATAAACAACCATGACATCCTACACAAATGAACTGAAACACTCTTCTTCAATAGTCACACTGTCAAATCTAGGAATGCAATTCTCAAATTTAGAAAAATATAAAGAGCTGCCTACGTATTATGGAAATGTCTGTGTGTATGTCCACATATGTCTTAACACACATCCACAAAAACATAAAAATATGTACAAGAGTTCCTTATTAGAAAGAATGAGTATCAAGATGCATATCATTTTTATGCATATCCTTTTCAGAAAAATATTTTCAAAAATACGAACAAATCTAATTTAAAATTATAAAAATAGAGAAACTACAGGAAATCCTTGACTTACAACTACAATTGAGCCCAAATTTTTCTTGTTAAGTGAGATGTGTATTAAATGAGTTTTGTTACATTTTGTGACCTTTCTTGCCATAATTGTTAAGAGAATCATTGCAGTTGATAAATTAGTAAGATGCTTTGTTAAGTGAATCTGGATTCCCCATTGACTTTGCCTGTCAAAAGGTTGCACATGACTTTGGGACACAGTAGTTGTCATTAATATGAAGCAGTTGCCAAATATCTGAATTTTAATCCCATGAACATGGGGATGCTACAAAGGATGTAATTGTGAAAAATGGTCATAGGTCACTTATTTTCAGTGCCATTGTAACTTTGAATGGAGCTGTTGTAAGTCGAGAACTAGCTGTTCTAGAAATCCCTAGCCAACATTTTTTTCTTCCCTCTACTGAATTGTGCATCCTGCTTTTGGCCTATCATTTGCTTTGGACATAAGCTTTCAAATGGATCCAATGCAAGATGGTAGACAGTGTTTTTCAAACTTTTCAAACTAAAATGGCTGAAGGATATTGGGAATTAAAGTCCACATATCCTAAAAATTTTGAGACATAGAACCAAATGCTGATCTGAGAAAACTTAGAGAATGCTTTGTCACTTTCTGGCAAACAGATAAAAAAATGCCTTCTAAAGTCATCATTTTGATATGTCTGAATCTGCTTTTCATTTCTCAAGCTTACACATAACTTGGCATTATCTTGTCCAATAACGACTGTCCTGCTGCTCTTAAAAGATTGCCCTTTGTGACACTATCTATAACCTTTCTCTTTAAGAGAAGCTATTTTGCAAATGTGGCCTTTTCTCTTGAAATTTTAGCCATTGTGATAAATCAGAGATTAGCTACTTTTTCTAGCACCTCAAATTTCTTGAAATAACCAAGTCTGGTGAGTTTTTAGAACTCTTCAGCTAGAATCTAATCAGATCAATTAGAAGATCACTGAAATGTTTTATTTTAGATATTTTTTTAAAAAAAGACCTTTTTGGACAAAATTAATTTTGGGAGCACAGATACAACAGATGCTGTGGTACTTGCAGGGACCTGCTGCTAATCTTTTTTCCAGATAAATGTGTCTGGGAATACATTAATGTTTTATGCATCACCAGGTGTCCATTGATGTCTTTTTCTGTGTTTTCCCATGTGACAGAGAGTAATAGATGATGTCATGCCATTTGATTACTGTCTGAACTGTAGCTGTATATGCAGATCTTCGGTTGTTGCAAAGGTTTTTCACACTAAAGAGAATAACTAACTTGACAACCTGAAGTTCTAATCTGATTTCAGATAGATGTATCTTGATTGTTAAGTTCGATTGCCTCCCTCATATTCAAATAGATCTGGATTTCTTTTCTATACAACGTTAGGACAAAAAAGGTTAACTTCTTAAGCCAATTTAGCATGTTTATTTTTTAGAGTTTTCTTGCCTTAATTATATATGTTATTAATTTATTAGATTTGAAAATAGCAATAATATTTTATTTTAATTTGATAAATACTTATGCATGGCTTATTCAGACACAGAAAAATAACCCATGGCATTATAGAAATTAAATTATGTAACTTGCTTTATTACTGTACTGCAACAAGTGAATTTCAGGCATAATGTTAGAAATAAAGTAAGTTATATAATATTGATTCAAGGGCAAATTGTATTTTTTCAGCTATACTATGGTAACAAGGCTGTCCAATTTGTTACCAGATTTTTTTTCCTGAAAAATAACAGATTCAGTGAGGTCTTATGATTATGGGAGAGAAGCTGAAAACATTTTTACCTGATGATAACATCATTTGACTCTCTTCAAGATAGCGTACAATCTTTTCTTTTTCATCTAATTACATTATTAGTTCCCAGAAAGGAGTGGATCCACTCCATTTCCATCTTGTTCCCTTTTAAGCTGTGACTGATAAAACATTATATAAAAACTACCTAAAATACTAAATTGGCTCCAAGCTATTCAGTGGACTCTTCCAATCCCAGAACATTTGTGAAAGATTAAATGCTCATCAGAAAATTTCTTTTACCATTCCATACCAAAAGACCAATCTCTTGATGGTTTTACATTCTATATCAGAATAACCATCTTTTGGTGCCTTGAATAAATCCAGATTAAACTTGTACTTCCATGCCACATTCTGTAATTCAATCAAACATGGAAGCATTACAGATTCAGGTAGTCTTTGATGTATGACAACAATTGAGCCCAAAATTTTTGTTGTTAAGTGAGTTTTGCTCCATTTTATAATCTTTCTTGCCACAGTTAAACAAATCACCATAGTTGATAAGTTAATGAACTGGTTGTTAAATGAATCTGACTTCTCCATTGATTTTGCTCATCAAAAGATTTCAAAAGGAGATCACATGACCTTAGGACACAGCAATGGTCATAAATATGAATCAATTGCCAAGCATCTGAATGTTGATCACATGATCATGAGGACCTTTCACACTTATGCAAAAGTGTGAAAATTGGTTATAAGTCCCTTTTTACACTGCTGCTGTAACTTTGAATGGACACTAAATAAACTGTTGTAAGTTGATTATACTACCTGTATAATCAAAAATATAGAAAAAAATGTATTAAAATATATATTTAGCTATGTCAAGATTTTTTTAAAATAATCTGTGTTTCCATTTTCTTTAGTGAAATCTACATCTGATTAGGTCAGGTTTTTTACATACTGACTGATCTTCTGAGTTATTCTGATTGGTTTCCATTTGAAACTGAAAAATAATCCCAATTAAACTGATATTCACTCAATGTTCATTGAGAATGATTTAAAAAAAACTTCAAGAAGAAAAATTATATGCTAGCAATAAACTTCTATTATAGCATTCTCATATCTTGACTTATCTCTTCATAGATCTTTTAGGCTACAATGATTAGCTAATGCAACTATATAGTTATTTAGTATATAGTTTAATATACAATTTATATAGAAATAAAATGCAATTGATGTATTTGTTACAAATATTTACATGCAGGCAACCCATGGATCATGATTAAGATAATTAATAATAAAAAATCAACAGCAACATATTACAATAAAAATGGAGCTAATGTAAATTCATGAGAGCAGAAGCCATCATGCACAGCTGATAATAAATTATTGTTGGATTAATTGTATTATTACCGATAAACATACAATCTTTG
Source organism: Toxicocalamus goodenoughensis (assembly GCA_032468175.1). NCBI lineage: Eukaryota > Metazoa > Chordata > Lepidosauria > Squamata > Elapidae > Toxicocalamus > Toxicocalamus goodenoughensis. Next base: position 87,525 of record JANHFN010001367.1, on the reverse strand, counting down.
GATTCAATTCTCAAATACTTTATTAACACCTCAATATACAAGTAGTGAAGTTCTACATCTCTTCGTTAGGGTTTCATTAGGTACCCGCCCTCCCGGAGCACACTTTCTTCCTTCTCCTGGCGGATGCACCTCTTCCAGCCTGGCCCGGCCAGCCAGCAGGTGACCACATGTCTCAGGGCTTCTTGCCACCCTTGTTGCGAGATGCCTGCAGCTGCTATGTACTTTTTTCGGTTCAGCTGTAATCCAGCAGCCTCACTGAAAAAAGCACACTCTGTTCTATGTGCTGGGCCTGGCAAGTCCTGGCGCATAGAACAGGGCAGCACCAGACTGTTGGAGAAGCGAAGCGAAGCTGGAGATCAGTAGCTGCCTCTTTTGCAGTACAGAAATCCTCCGCAAATTGGCTCGGCTGGTCTTCTCTTTCTCTGCCTGTTTGTTTTGTATGGCCGAGGAGGAGGAGATTAGTTGGCCAAAGGGGCGGCTGCTGGAGGCGATTCTCCAGCTGCTTTTTCAGTACAGAAATCTCCCCCGAATTGGCCGGCTGGGCCCAGCACATAGAATAGGATGTGCTTTTTTCAGTGCAGCTGCTGGATTGCAGCCACACTGAAAAAAGCATGCAGCAGTTCCAGGCATCTTGCAACAAGGGTGGGCCAAAAGCCCTGGGACATGTGGTCACCTGCTGGCTGGCCGGGCTGGGCTAGAAAAGGTGTGTCCACCAGCAGAAGGAAGAAAGCATGCTCCAGGAGGGTGGGCAGGTGCGCAGATGTCCCGGGGCTGCTGCACATGCAGTGCGCATGTGCAACAGCCCTGGGACATCCTCCCAAGCTGTGCCATGGCCACAATGTGGTAGGGAAAGCTAGGAGAGCAACTGGGGCAAATGAGCGACTGGACAACTGGGCAACCAGGTCGGGGGCCTGGCCAGCCAGGGGTTACCACCAGTTTGGCAACCCATGCCAAATCACCACTACCGGTTCGCCCAAACTGGTGCAAACCAGTTGAATACCACCTCTGGTATAATGGTGAACTTGCTATACCCTCAACTTCATTATATCTAATTAGCAGAAGAACATTCTGTTGTTATATGCATTTGGCAGCTAGAAAATTTAGTTTTAAACCTTTTGGTTGGATTGAGAGTTTGAGAAGAGTGCAATTAATTTCTTGTTCCTTGGTAATATAGGTCAAGCTGTTTTACTTGGTTCACTCAAAATAATTCATTATGGAATGCTCCAAAAACCCTTTCAAAGAATTGTTGTGCTGCTAGTTGAATTCAGAGCGAATTAGGAAAAGTACCTTATCTCCAGCCTTTCCACTTTGCAGGACATACAGAATGTTGGACAAATTCATATGTGCAAGACAAATGTCTCTAACAGAGGACTAGCTCATGTAAGCTACTGAACTAGCAAATCAGGAACCCATATCGTATGAAGAGACTCTCGACCATCAGTTCCAGTCAATAATATTTGTGATACATTTTTAAATATTGTTGACTGAGTTTTATGTTTAATGTATAAAAGAGATAACAACAACAACAGCAACAACAGCAACAATAGTAATAGTAATAATAATAGTAATAATAATAGTAATAATAATAATAATAATAATAATAATAATAATAATAATAATAATAATAATA
>JANHFN010001367.1:30914-41736 GCA_032468175.1 Toxicocalamus goodenoughensis | reverse complement strand
AAAAGGATTTCTATTATCAAGCTCCTCTCCTTTTCTCCTTCTACTTTAGGAATGACAGATACTGGGATCTGACAGGTCCCCAATCTTCCCACCTTGAGAGCCCAGCCTGGTATGGGGGTAGGTGAGTGGCAGGAACATGTGCACAGCATAACTCCATTTGTGCGAGCAATGGGTGTGCATGACCTTCATGCGTGCAAATGGAACTTCATGCATGCATGCTTGCCTATCTCTCCTGCGGCCTGGTTTTGAACAGGCTGCAGCCTGGTAATGGTCTGCAGCCCAGGGGTTGGGGACCCCTGTTCTAGACCCCTTGAGATGGCAATGGGGTTGGGGGTGATTGTTAGAGTATGAATTACCTAGTATTGATATATTGTCCTACCAGTAATATTTTATTTATAGTGTTGTTGGGAGAAATATTCATCTGGTTCAGTTCCAAGTTGGGAGGAAGACACTGGAAACATGGAGGCTGATTGGAAAGATGGTTTAACAGTGAAGCAGAACCACATGGGTGGTTCTGGGCAGCTGACCATATAGAGTTGAGAGTAGGGCCTTTTTATACCTGTTCTTGGGCTTTGAACTTGAGCTTCCTGTTCCTATGCAAGAACATGTGTTCTATTAGCTGCTGTCAGACTCTCAAGGGGCTATGCAGGGGTCATAGCTGAGGTAATCTGAGCTCCCAGGTTTGGTTGAAGCTTGGCTGATGCAATGTCCTTAGGAGATTGTGCCATGTGGTGAGCTCTGCTGCTAGATGGGTTCATCCTATTATGTCCTGGAGGGTCATATCTTAATCCCATCACCCTGAAACTGGAGGTCTTTTGTCTTGTAGATAGTGCAGGAAGTTAGCACCCACCCTTCTCCTAGAAAATTGAAATAGCCTAGGAAATATTAAAAAGGCAGAATATTTCCTCTAAAAAGAATAGAAACTCAGAAGCAGAAACTCACCTAAGAAGCAGAAACTCACCTCCACCTTTGTTAATGGATGGGCCATTAAGGCCTGGGCCAGAATACTTTACATAACAAAAATCTTCAGGTAAAGCTATAGCAATTGTCAAAAGCCCTTTTAAGGGCATAAATCATCCAGCAAGGCTCAACCAAGCCTGGAACTCAGGACAGCCTACTGAGTTGCCCCTGCATGGCCCCTTGGGGGGGGTGTCTGACAACCAATTAGAATGCAAGCTCCAATTCAAATCCCAGTAGAGGATATAAAACCCAGGCACTATCACCACCTCAGCCCTTTTTTCTTGATCTCTTCCTTCACGTTGAAGCATGTGATCATCCTTTTTCACTCTGGAGCTCCAGGCTATGTGGTCCTGTCCACCATTAAACCTTCCAAACAGCCTCCATGTTTCTAGTGTCTTTTTCCCCACTTAGATCTGAACCCAGAAGGATTTTTTTCCCAACAACCACTTCAAAGTTTCATCATGGTTTGTTGAAATCTTGATTGAGCAAAACATCTCATTATTGTAATGGCTTTCCCACACTGCTGAATCAATATGCCATCCACATACTTGGGGAGGAGGGTGCAAAACTATCCCAAGATGAAATTGGATTCTCTAGTATTGTTGTTTTGCCAAATAGATTGGTTGAAAAAGCTTAATAGATGCTATATACTTGGAGAATGTCCTTGGATAGTTTCAGAATACTGATACAGCTAAGGATGATTTAGGGCAATCATGTCAAACTTGATTTCATTAGGGCTGCATCAGGTTTGACCTGGGGGGGCTGTGGGGTGTGTGGCCAGGGTAGGGGTAGCCAGCTTGACATTCGTTTTGTGGGCATCTGTGGTGGCCAAGTGCTAAGGCAGGACTTCCCACAATCTCATTATAATCACCTTCCTTCCCTCCCTCCCTCCTTCCTTCTCTTTTTCCTTCCCTCTTCATTCTTCCTTCCCCTCTTTTCTTAATTTCCATTCCTTGCTCTCTTCCAATCTTCCCTTCTTTTTCTTTCTTTCCCTTTCACCTTTCCAGTATCTTCTTGCATGCTTAAAGGCAAAAGGGGAAAGATTTCTCTTTTTGTTTTGTTTTTAGTTTTGCTAACCCTCTGCCAGTGAAAACACAGCCAAGGGGGACTACATGCACCCCCTCTGGCCCGGTTTTTGCTGTGATAGTCTGTTGCAGTCCTCTGCCAGCAAAAATGAAGCTCGGGGGATGTGTGTGCCCCCCCCCGATCCTATTTTCAATTGCGACGATCTCCTACAGCTTTCTAACAGTGAAAATGGAACCCTGTTTTCACTGGCAGATGGCTGTAGGCTATCATGGCTGAAAATAGGGCCTAAGAGGGCCGCATATGGCCCTCCTGAGCTCTGTTTTTTCTGGCAGAGGCACTGTGAATGTGATGTCTCCTGTGGATAAAGACTCATCCACATCTTCCTCAGAGGCCTTGAAGAGAATGTGAGCATTCCTGGCACGTCCAATATTGCTGACCCTGAACTGCCAGCAGAACATGGCTTGGCTGGGAAGAGCTTGCAGGCCAGTGAGGAAGAGAGGAAGGAGCTGCTGGCCTTGGTGAATGCTAGAGTGTGCAGGGCAGTCAGGCGGAGTTCTGCCAGATTGATGGGGAGAAGTCCCAGCTCCTCTTAATAAGCTGCATCGGGAGGGGCTATTTAGCATGGCAGGCAGAGGGGGTGTTGCTGGAAATGTGTGTGGGATGTGGCCAGATGGTTTATTTTATTAGATTTATTTTGTGTTGTTTGTGTTTCTGGAACTCTGCAGCTTGTGGATTTAATTCAGTTGCACAGGGTGTTTATGTTTGTATTTGGAGTAGCCAGTTATCTATCTGATGGACTAATTGGCCATTGTCTGGAAGAGTAGTCTGGAGTTCGTTCATGGCTGGCTTCACTGAGAATGGCCCCCTGAACTCCTGGCTGGACAATTCCTGTGACTTCCTATTGCAAGCCCTGAAACTGGACCACTGGACTGGTTGACAAACCTCAGTGGAAGCCCCTGACCTTGGAGGGGATATGAGCTGTTTATTTTTGGAACCTACCCAGACAAAACCTTTATTTCCAAGACTGTTTTAGGTTTGGCTATAAGTTTGTTTTGCTTTTGGTTATCTATTTGGTTGGGAGCCAATACTGTGCTAAACTTGCAGCTGGGGGTTGACTGAAAACTTGAAATAGAACTATTGGGGGAACTGTGATGACCCAGGGCATGGCACACAGATAACTCTAACAGCTGGCACTTCAAACTGGCTCTTTTGTGCTCCAGGTTTCCCCCAAATGCTCCCACATTGCTGACAAGTCCCTGAGCAGGGGGATAATAAACCCACACACAAAACCTCAAGCAGCCTCTGGTTGCAATTAGTCCAGCCCAGTGCTGTCTGCACCAAGGCTGTATGGCAATAAATGTATGGAAATGTGTTTGGTAAAAGAAGAGCAAAGCAAGGAATTCAGGGAGCAAAATATCCAGAAATTCAGTCCAGAAAGCCACACAGGAATGCAAAGATTCTTGGCACATTCAAACATCAGCATACAACACTTCCGGATTCAACACTTCCGGAATCTGTCAGGGACAAATGCCCCTCCTCATAGCATCTCCTTAAATTTCATCCCCCAGGTGTGCCTGGTGAAGCTGGGTGGGGCACTCTCCTCATGAGTGGCTGTCAGATCCATGTATCTGTCATTTCTTCAGCAGAAGAAGAAAAGAGGGGGGAGGCTGATAAAGAAATCCTTTCTTGATGTAACCTGAATATGTTTCATCTTATATCAAATTTGTATAACCCACACATGATCCAATGGAGGGAGAAAAGCCAGATGGCCAAAACTATCACCTCTGAGAGGCACAGCCAGGAGATGAGGAGATCATAAAAATTCCACAGTGAGATGTGTCCTGGGAAATCTCTTGAAAAGTTCATTCTAAAAAGGAGGTGGGGGAAAATTAGGTATGCCCTGGGAAACTGTAAAAAAGATTGTTCCTTACAAAAGGGGTGGGGAGGAATTAACATATTGGCTTTTGTTTCACTAAATACACATAGAGATAAGGGGAGGGGCTCTAAACTCCCTTATGTATCCCTGTATGCCTGAGAGACCTCAGATGCTGCTTTGAACTCCTACAGGAATTGTCTCATCTCAATAAAGGATTCCTTTTTGATACATTTTGATATGTTTTCAGAAGTTCATTCTACTTGAGTGAATGGGAAAAGTTCTGTAGCCTGACAGGTGCCTGTTTTATTGATTATTATGGGAGGTAAAACATATTATCTATTGAAAAATTTAAAAACTTCACAGAACGCCTTGCAACTTTAGCTACTTTTGCATCAAATTATTAGTTTTGACAAAATGTGCAGGTCTTTCAGTATTTAATGCCTAGTCAGCTATGGCACTATCACTCACATTCTTCTCAACAAAGGCATCTGCAATATTGTGCTCATTGGAACCAATTTAGCATTATTCTTCATTAGTTTGTCTTTTTACACTTTTATAATTCTACTGTTCTTGCTCCCCTTCAGATATTGAGAGACTTATTTTTTAACAATACTTCTGTTGTCATTGGTCTGGCTTTTCTATTGCTTCAACAAAACACTAGAGTCAAAAGTAGACATTTCGGCTGCTTGCAGAAGTCCGCTGAGTTCCAACTTTTCAAGAATTGCAATAGTTACTCCAATACAGTCAAGTAACAGTACTAGATCACATCAAGCAACAGTACTAGGCATGATTAATCAACTATTGATAAAAATAATGCACAATTTCTTATTTATTCCTATGCATTTAAATGACATGGGTGAAGCTGAAAAATCAAATTAGATTTTACTACATTTCAGAACTTTCTTTGAGAAATAATTAACTAAAATACACAGGAAAAAGTGGTTCAGGAGAGCCAAAAAAAACAAAACAAATAGCCTTTAAATTGCAATAGCAATAGAATTTAACTTTATGGTGCTTTACGGCCCTCTCTTATTGGTTTGCAGAATCAACATATTGCCCCCAATAATCTGGCTTCTCATTTTACTGACCTCGAAAGGATGGAGTCAACCTTGAGCTGGTAAATCCCAAAGGTACTGTTTCAAAGTCTGCGTCTCTGCACGCAGCATGCTGATGATGATTTACAGACACACAGCTCACAGCTTGCAGGGAAGCACACCATAAATCACTGAACCTCGTAAATGACCAAACCGATAGTTAACCCTGTTGTATCCACCGCTGATTCTAACCACTGTGCCACCATGGCTCATAGCACCACCATGGCCATCCTCTATCCAAACCTCACCTTATTCAGGTATTGAAAATGTTCAAAATGTGAAATGGTGGTAAGCAGAGGTATGTCCTTGCAATGCTGTGCCTCTGTACCTAGAACAGAACCAGTTTAAATTGCACATGCAACTGGTTGTGTCCTGAGTAACAAGAACTGGCACTTAATACAGACCCAAAATTTTTCTTCAAATATAGAAAGTCTCCTTGCACATCATTGCTAGTTACATTGATAGAGCGGTTTTATTAGCTTGATAATAAAGCCCAAATGTTTTTTTGTAACTGAGAATGTGATTCTAATCAACATCTAATCTTTCATTATCCATCATAAGGCAACTAATATCTTGCAAAGGGAATGGCAGGGAAACATAATTTGATAACATCATTTTTATTCATTGTAAATGAAATTGTACGTTGAATCATTTTGCCTTTATTCATACCACAATAGGAGCAGCAAGCTGCAGTAAGTCTTTAAATCATTGTGGCAGAACATGTCAGTCACACTTCATCAATTGTGCATCTGCTACAAATGAAAAGATTTAGAGAGAAAAAGCTGTAATGTTCCACCTGAACATGCTCGTGTCTCCTTTTTCTGACCCTAAACAATTTCAATACAATAATCCATTCACCGTTCGAGTTTTGTTTACAGATTAATTGAATATGCAGGTTTGTGTTCAGTATTCTAACCTGAGTGAAGGCCTTTTGATGCAAACAAATAGCAAAACATCAACAGATCGATTCTGTCCCCAAATAGTGGGGAATGGAAAAATTATGAAACCATATAAGCAGAGCAGGAGACCAGTCTTGGCAAATGTAATCTTGCTTTTTCTTTTTATCAAAGCCCTGATGTAACTAAGCCCAATTTGATTTTTTTAAAAATGTACACTGATAATGTTTACACTGATAATCAGTGCCCATCTTCACAACCTATCCTCTTGAAATCTGCCTTTTTCACATTCAACCGATTGTGTAGGGGGGGATGGGTTATCTAAATGAACTCAAGGTCTAATTTAAAATTCAGTAGTCAGTGCTTGTTGGTCTCTTTTGTTTCTAGTGAATATTTCTTTATTTCTTAAGGTCTAGTTCTTTCAGAACCCAACTTCCACCATTTAAATGATTCTACAACATAAGAAATGGATAGGTGCTATTCTGTCTATCGTATCCTATGAGGAAAGGGTATTCTAGATTAGGCAGACCTTTGATCAATTCTTGGACACGTTTTAATGTGGTTCATATTCATATGAAAACATCAACTGTATAGATAGTTTAATTACCCCAATGGATGAATAGCTCAAAAAACTGATATAACTACGAAGGATGGTTAAATTTACTGCTTTAATCAAAGAAAAGAACATACCCAACGTTATTTCTGAGGGTTCAAAATTTTATTCGTTTATCAAACTATAAATTGTAGAAATAGAAAGGGAAATGAAAATAATGGAAAAATAGGGGAGGAAAAGGGAAAGAGAAAAAAGTGTAGTGTAAAGAGGAAAAGAAAAAAAAAGTATTGACTTCCAACTCTTCTTGGTGCAGTAGAAGAAGGTAATAACATACAACCACAGCTTTTTACTTTTACACAGTAATACAGTGTGTACTAGCCATTTCTATAACAACAATTCTATCCAATCAGTAAAACCCAAAATCAAAATTTCTTTTTTTTCCTACCTCAAGCACAAAATCCAAAAGTGGTTTCCAAGTAGAGACAAAACTGTAATTGTATTCTTTTCTTTAATCAAAGCAGCCAATTGACTGCTAAATATCAAACTTTGTTTCTACTTGGAAGATGCTTCTGAATTTTGTGCTTGAGATGGAAAAAAATTAAACTTTGACTTCAGGTTTTGCTGATTAAGCAAGTTATCGTTATAGAAATCGCTAGTACATATTAAGTAGGTAAAGTAAAAAGTTGAGACTGTAATATTGCTACTGCACTAAAAAGAGTCAGAAGTCAATGCTTTTCTTTCTTTTTTTTCTTTTATCTTTCATTTCTTTCTCTTTCCTTGTCCTTTATCTACTTTCCCACTATTTTCATTTTCTTTTGTATTTTATATCTTGATAAAATAAAATTACTAATAAAAAATATAGTCTGTATAATCACGGTTTGCTAAATTACACTGACTGGGTTCATGAAACAAAATAACCCATAGTATATTGTTTGTGTAAGACTGCATTTTAAACACATTCTATATGGTCATACAGAAGGCTCTATTTATAATTTTTAATAAGACAACAAATAAGCAGATGAATAGCTTCAGTTCTAATGATTTACAGCAGGCCTGAAATTAATCAGACGATGTTTCTGGGCTTGCTTGCCATTGCAATCATCTTTTTCTCTCTAGGTTGTTTTGGGAGCCACTTTGGGATAGTTTACTTCTGACTTGAGGTCCATACCTAGCTAAACTACCATAATTTCTGAAATGCTCTCATGTATTGCCTGGAGTTTGACTGGATTATGGTAGTTACACAAATTGCATAAAGTATGCAAATAAATAAAAACTTTTAAAATACTCCCAAAAATTAATTATCAAATAATTATTAGAAAACCCAAGGGTTCTTCTTGATGCTGATCCAATAGTCATTCTCAAAGGGCAAACTTGTGGCTCCAGGTATGGGGGAAACTAATGCATAATAAATTTGTATGTTGAAAAATTGGTACTGGCTTCACACCTGCTTCACCAAGTTAATAGTTTCAACTAAATTCTAGTGAGGTTGTTGATATTACAGCAAATTTGACAAGCTAGCACTTTTTACAGTTTCAATGAATTAACTTCTTTTTAATGCATACATTACTGATTCTTTCACCATAACAAGTGACTGTGCAATTTGCAGACAATACAAGACTTGAAAGTTGAAACTGGCATAGTTTCATAAAGTATTAACAGAGGTTTGTGGATCTTCGGAATTATAATTAATTCAAAGCACTCTAATTCATGCAATTCCCAAACTAGGTGATGAACAAAATGTTCTAGGGGTAGTTAATAATTTAAATCATTGCGTTTACATGAACCATTGACTTCATTCATATTTAATAGTGTTGTTCACTTGGTATAGGCATTTCTTCAGTAAATATTGAAACCTAGTAATGATCTCTTTGGACAATTTAGTTTGCTGTATCTCAGAAAGCATAATGTTCTTTTCAATACTATGAGTAGGTCTAATGAAGAAAAATCCGTAAAACTGAAGCAAGTGCAAGTTTGATTATATAGAATTTACTTTGCTCCTTGTCTTAGTCAATGGTTTCACTTTTTTTTCCAAAAGTCTTCTAAAAAAGTAAGATGTTTTTTTTAGTTAGAAAATTAGTAATGATTGATAAATTTCAATGAAAAAGAGGTTTATCAACATCTGTTGAATGGATAGAAGGGAGCATAGAAAAGAAAACAATGGGTTCCTTCAGGGTCATAGTCACATTATTTTACGTGACACGTTTTCTAAGAAACTTGGTCGACCTCTTAAATGAAATGAACAATTAGCTTTAGAATCTTCAACACCTAGAGATTCTTTTTCAGGCAGTAGAGAATCAGTAAAGAAAGGAGTAATGAAAGCAAGTAAGGACATAGGACATCCTAAGTCCACAATTTGTGAGGTGGAAAACATCAGGCATCTTTTAGGTTAAAAGAAGCGAAAGGGAATCATTCCCTATTCTTCATTTTGAAAGTTAGCTATTGCCTAAACAGCTATTTAGGCAGGCTACTGTAATAACAGTACAGCACTAGTGTTTGATAATAATCACATTTCTCCACGTAATGCTAATTTTGTCCAATAGTGATAAAAATACAAAACAAGTTCTTAATAATGTTAAATGCAAAATTAAAATTAATAATTAAGAGACAAAAGAAATGTATTCCTAGAGATTTTTCTAAATAAAGCTTGGAGCCAAGCACCACTCCTAAAAGAATGCATTCCACAGCCTGAAAACAATGCAAGGATAGGACCCTCATTCAGATGCCAGAAAAAAAATTTTTTTTTTTTGCACAATGGAATCATCACCTGGGGGATAAAATTTGAGAACTGATCAGGTCCACATTCTTCTGATTATCAAGGGTTTATAACTTGTCCTGATAAATAATGCCCATGTCAGTATAGGCACCATGTAATCACCATACCTCAAACTAGTTAGCAAGCTGAGTTGCAAGAATCAAAATAGGATGTAATGAAAGAGTGAGCTAATGCTCAGTCGTTCAGTTGTGTTGGATTCGTTGTGACCAATGGAATATCATTTTGCCAGTATTATTTGTCACTGATTGCATCTTTGAGTATAACCTCATACTTATAAAAATTGGTGAACCAATCTTGGGTTTTTTTCAGCTTCTGTTTTCAATTCCCTGTCATTTTTCCAAGCATTGGGGTCTTTCCAATTGACACTTACCTTTGTATTATGTCTCTAAAATATTTAAACTTGAGTCTCATTAATGGTCTGTCTATGAACAGTTTCACTGTAGTTCACTAGTATTATTGTATTATCATTTTACCCAAGATGTTGCCAAGTCTTGAGCTTTAGCTTATTAGCATATGAGACAAGTACAACTGTTCAGTAGTTTGAGCATTCATTAGCGCTGCCTTTTTTGGCATTGCAATATAAATTGCTGTTTTCCAGTCCCTTGCCACTGCTGTGTTTTCCATATCTGCTTACAAACAGTACACATTACTTTATCTATATCATTTTATAATATCAAATAATACTTCTGGAACTTCATCAATTCCTGTAGCTTAATTGTTTCTGGACCCATTTAACATCATTATACAGAAAGTCTGATTCTAATCCAGTGATCAAATATCTGTATATATCATTGATATGTGGGGTCTTTTTAGAGTAATTGTTCTGCATATTCACATCCCTTATTTATTTTTTCTTTCTCCTTCTTTGTCTTTTGTTATGTTCATTTTCGCATAAAATGTTCTGAAATTTTTCTTTAAAAAATATCTTGTCCTTCCTATTCAATTAATACCAGAATTATGTTCTTCATTGTTTATTTACATATAATCATTTATGTCTTTTACCTCCTCTGTAGAACTCAGCAGGTATTTGGGCAATATTTTTTTCGCTTTTTGTTTTCTTTTCTTCACCTATTTTTTACATATCACAGTCATTTCATCTTGTTTTCTTTTTATATTTCTGGTTATTTTTGTTTGCTTCATCTTTAATTATGTTACAACTTTCAGATCAGAGTTTTTAAGGCATTTTTTAAATCAGATATAATTCAATAAATTTATATCTTCACTATGGTCATATCATATAAAATATTGCTGAGGCTGTTTTTAAAATATATATATATATTAAGCTGTAACATTTCTAGAAGGAGTTCATGAACTGAACCAAAGGCACTGTCAAACTTAATTTGTTTTGGTTAAATATGTGTTTTTACATGAAAAATATATAGTTTAATTTCCATATTGTCCAACAGGTGATGTCCATGTGTTGGGTTTCATTTTAGGTTTTTGGCCAAAGGTTTCATTAGTAACACTGATTTTTTACAAGAGAACTCTTATTAATCTGTATCCTGCTTTATGTTGGTCATTTTTTTCATATTAGAGGTGCTATTAAACTACAATGTTCCAGTCAGTGATCTGGAACATGTAGGGGAAAGAAATGCCTCCTTTGGTTGCTTTTTTGTACTGCAGGATTCCATGCTGTCCCTGCTC
>JANHFN010001367.1:2994-21278 GCA_032468175.1 Toxicocalamus goodenoughensis | reverse complement strand
ACATAACATAACATAACATAACATAACATAACATAACATAACATAACATAACATAACATAATATAATATACATACATAAAACATACCTACATAAGACATACCTACATAAAACATACCTACATAAAACTAGTTATTCTGTTTTGTTATATATTATATTATGAATATTATTATGGCTATTATAATGGATATTATCTCCACATCCATTCCTTCTCCAAATCCTTGGCTTACAGTATACATCACTGGTATGTTGGGATTTTCTCTCCTGAGCTGCAAGTTGTTACCCCCAGATGAAAGATTCTTCAGACAAGGCTCTGAAGATTCAGCTTGTCCTAAACAAGTTGTAATTATGCCATTTTAAAACAGGATTATAATACCTCTGCCTCTGCTTTCATTTAAGCATTTATTAGTTTAAAATATTTATAAACCACTCTTTTTTTGCCTAGCAGTACAAAATACATGATAATAAGATTTTTTTTTAATGACAGTGATTAAGAGGCCTGGAAAGCTGAAAAGTGAGGATTAGACCATTCCTGAATCCTTTTCCAGCACATAGAAAGGTTGTGTATTGAACTAGTTGCAATGGCTCTTGAACAGAAAGAAACCAACTGACTCGAAGCTTTGAGAAGCATAGTTATCTAGCAAAAGTCTTGCATAGGGAAATAAAATGGCATACTATGTCTTCAAAATAAAGCTAGCCTGCCTGCCAGTTGATCTGTTCAAAAAGAGGGTTCCCCATACCCTATTTGATATATGTTGATCAGTCAGTCTTTGCTTTAAAAGATGGAACCTTTTACATCAATGAGTTATTGCATTCTTCCTTTTTTGGAGTCAGACTAAGTTCTAGGGATTAAGCCTTCTCTCTTAGGAAAGGTTTTTGGGTAGATATCAGATGAATCTGCAGCGGCTGTATGCACACAGTCCCAAATGTTTTAGCGTACATTTGTTTGCTTGAATTTTTATTTCATACTCTCTTTTTCTTTTGGTGTGTAATACCAATAAAAAGAAAATATTAAAAAAAGAAAAAATAGATAGAGCAGAAAATCTACAAAGATATCTTGAAAATGCCCCTGGGTGGTCAATTCATACAGATGGCATCAGAATAAGGAGAAAAAAAAATATTTAACTTGTTAGTTATGGATGTGGTATTCTTACGTGGACTTGAAAGTGTTCTTTTGTAGCGACTGTTTCTGCTGGTTGGCAGGGCCTCTAGCTAAAGGTTCGTGTGCTTTTCGAGAGAACAAATGCACTGCTTGAAATTAGCCAGGAGGAAACTGTGTCTCAGTAGAGTTCTATGTTAAAAGAAACTACAAATAAAAATAATAATAATAATAATAAAACACCCAGTTTTTCTTCAACAGTTTGTCTCCACTTTGGCAACAAAACTAGGCCCAGGTGGCTTAATATTTTTTTACACTGGGATCCTTTTAAAATTGCAACTGCTTTAAACCTTCCCATTTGATACAAGAGGCTTCAGAGTAAACTAGAATATCCATATTTATCATTATTCCTCTCAGGGCTTTTTTCTTTCCTCTCTCTATTAGTCATGATTAAGATAACTAATTGTAAATATGCTTTTCTGATTACATTTTTTTTTCAAAAGCATTTCTCTATATTATGTAAAATAGAATTCATTCCCTGTATAATATTTGCCATGGTTTCTTTCATTAAATAGACAACAAAAAGTACCTGGTTCAAGAAATCCATAATCAGCAAAATGGAGTACCTGATTTAGGATATTTAGGGGTGATTCTAAAGGCCCAATCACCTCTTTAGTCCTTTTTGACAGGATTTCTATGTATTAGATTGTGCAGGACTGATAGAAAGTCTATGCAGGTAGCTTTTTTTAAAATGGAGAAATAAGACGTAATGTACTGGATGATTTATGGGAGGAAAACTTTGGTTGAGAATATGCCATGGCCTCAGTTACTCATTCCAGAAAGGGGAAGCATTTTTAGTCTTTGCAACATTTTTTTTGTTGTTGTTTTGTTCTTTTGATCCATTGATCCTGGCAGCTGCTTAGACAAGTCCCTGCAGTTTTCTTGGCAGATTTTAAAATTGCTTTGCCCTTGCCTTCTTCCTAGGGCTAAGAGACTAGTGACTGGTCCAAGGCCAGGCAGCTGGCTGGACTATGAGTCTTCTGCTATCTAGCCTGGTCACTTAACCAGAACACCTGACTGGCTCTCTTACAATACCTATTACAACACATAAGCTTTTGTACGATTGATCCTGAAAGTGACCTAATAACTCAGTTAAATCAGTCTATGATGTTATTATGGTCATAGATGCGTCAAAATTTGCATATCAAAGAGCTTATGGTAAACAATGAAAATATAGCACATTAAAACAACGAAACACATAGATATATCTGACTGTTGTAATCAAGCACATCTGCTGATCCAGGGGATAAAAAACATGGTCCATGATACATCCCTAATGGGATTTCATGGCAGAAGAATTAAGCTTAGCTATTGATAATAGAATCCCTTCATTTACGTGCAGCAAAAGCACATAAATCCTATTGCAGAGACCTGCCAGAGTCTTTTCTTAGTATAAAGGCTACAAATATGTCAGATTTTAAAGTGCTTAAAAGTTTGAGTTGTATAGCATCGTCGTACAATAATTTTTGCTCTGGAGAGCAATTTGTAATTGTGTTGCATTATAAAATTCGTGCTTGAAAAGGAATAGGAGAGATCTTGCTCTTAAGGAATTAGGAGTTCAAACAATGAAGGAAGTGAGCCATATTCTGTAACAGGCATACAGGTCAGCTACCAGTACCTTGGTATCCCAAGCTACATGGAAACCATGAACCACGGTGAGGATGCAAAGAAAACAGGAACATTTAAGTACCAGCAAAGAAGTCCAGAAGAGCCAAATCAATGGGAAGATCAAGATTCATGCCATCAATGTCCTGCCAGACACCATACTATGGTGATCTAATGAGCTGGCCAAAGGAGGACATGAAAGTTGTTGATGTGAAGACCCAGAAGCTCCTCACAATATATGGAGGTTTCCATCCCAGATCTAACATCCAGAGACTGGACACCAGCCAGAAACAGGCAGGCAGAGTTTGGTGAGGGTCAAAGCCACTATCCTTGACAAAATCCAGTCCCTCCACAGGTATGTCAGCAAGACAGCAATCAAAGATGAGCTTCTAAGAGAATGCCTGAAACAGTACAAGACATGGGAAGAAGATTAAACAGAGGAAATGCCATGGCAAGACAAGACCCTGCATGAGATGTATCCCCATCAGCAACTGAAGTAGCTATGAAATCTTACTAGTGCCTGGAAAGGGATGAACTCACTGAGGCACTGACCATAGCAACACAAGAATAGGCACTAATCACCAGATCCATAAAAGCAGAGTCTGCCACATTAGGTGAATTTCAGGTGCCTGCTATAACACAGCTCTACACATAGTGGCAGGGTATAATATGCAGACAGGAATAGCATACACTGAATGGCACAACCAAATAACTGGCATTGTGTACAGGAACATTGTATAATTTCAATCCTCCCAAATCCAGATGTGACATTCCACAGAAGGTTGTGGAGAATATAAGGGCTAAAATTGTAGGGACCTTCCAGATCCAGATGAATAAGCAGGTAATAGCCAATCAGTCAGACTCTGTGGCAGTGTACAAGGGCAAGAAGACAGTGATAGTGATCACTGTAGAAGTGCCAAGTGACAGCAACATCAGGGAAATGGCGTATGAGAAGCTGGAAGAGTACCAGGGTCTGAAACTAAAGTGGATGTGGAATGTAAAAACCAAAGTGGTCCCAGTGCTGGTAGGAGCACTCAAAATTGTGGCTCCTAAACTCAAAGAATGGCTCCAACAGATCCATGAACAACATCAGAGTTCTTTGTCCAGAAAAGTGCACTGCTAGGAACAGCATAGATACTGAACAAAATGTTCAAACTCCCAGGCCTCTGGTTGAAGGTTTGAAGAAGACACATACCACCCATAGGGATGGGAAGAAAATATATGTATTTCTCTATCTCTGTCTCTGTACTATATGTAAATAACCCATCTTGTGAAAAGTGACTCTGGATAGTATATAATAGTCAATTTAAAAAATAGAAAGATCAGCATTAGAAATAAACATACATACATAAACACACAAACTCTAAACAGAGAGAGAGAGTATTCACCTCAATAGTTGGATCCATTTAAACAAATGTCCAGTTTCCTGGGATCTCCAGGCCTGATAACATATCAGGTCTTGAGGGACTTCCAGAAAAATAAAAAAGGATGAAGTTAACTATCAATCAATGATGGGGGAAAATGTTCCATAAGATGGGTGCCACAGCAGAGAAATCCTGCTACCTGGAAACTGCCAAATGTAGGCCCTTGCCAGAGGGTATCCATAGTGGTCCCTCGGATAATCATTCCATGAAAATCTATCTTGTGTGAGTGTGTGTGTGTGTGTGTGAGAGAGAGAGAGAGTGTGTGTGTGTGTATTTGAAATAAAAGAAAATAATCTCCATCTTGTACCATTTTTCAGAGGCAAAAAATGTGGAAGAAATTCTTATGGATAAAAGTGCAATATGGCTGTTAGATCCGGGATGGGGAACCATGGCCCTTTGATGACTTGTTGCTTTCAAGTTTCAGAATTCCTGAGCCATCCATGGTTCCCCACCCCCTGCCTTAGATAAACCAAGATAAACTGACTAGGGGTATACATTGGTTTTCTCTCTTTTAAAAAGAAATGTTTTTCCAGCAGATCACAGCCTCCCTGACTTTTTATCTTTGGAATAAAGTAGAAGTCAGGGAACATCAGTAAAGGCTACAAAATGTTAAGAGCCTCTCTATCTTCCTGACAAGGAAAAAAAACAAGCAAACAAACAACAGTTCTCTCTCTACAATAAGTAAAACTCAAAGCAGTAGCTCCAAAGTTTCTAAATAAAATTTAAACAACTCGGGGGATGAGCAGAAAAATAGATGCCTCTTTCATTAGAGAAGAAAAAATGCTTTGAAGAAATAATCCCAAAAATGTTAACAGTTTTCTTTCAACCTAAATTAATGCTCCCCCCATGCACACACACACACACACACACACACACACACACACATTGTAATAAATACACCGCATGGATCAGGCACAGTCATGCAACCTTGTAAATGTCCTATCCTGCAGTCTCTGTGTTAACAAAAAACTATATTAGTATAAATTTCCCTATTCTGCCTATGAATTAAGGTCAGCAAGTAGAGCTTCCTTACCGTTTTAATGAGAGGCAAGTTAAGAAAACACTTAATGGAGTCCTCTGTTTCCATTGTTGCTTCTTCCACGCATCATGTCACCAGCCAACAAGAAAAACAACAACTGCCAATTGCTTTCTCTCACTTATGGAGGAACAGAGCTTAGCAAGGCTGGATAAGTACTGGTGGGTGGTGTAGAGAACTATGCAAATGATGCTGAGAAAATAATGGGACAATTTGCAAAACATGATTTAAGTTTGGAAAAAGAAGAGAACTTTAGAAAGATGCTTAAACTGCATGATGTCTCTTGATGTAAGATGGAGAGAGGGAAAAGGCAGTCAGGCTTTCAAGATTCTTTTCCTATATCCCAGTGTTCTCAACTTTGGCAATTTTAAAATGTGATGACTTCAATTCCCAGAATTCCCTATCCAGCAGGCTAGCGTGGGAATTCTGGAAGTTGAAGCCTAGACATCTTAAAGTAGCCCAGGATGAAAAACACTGCTGCTGTTTATTGACCAGACCTAATATAAAGGCTAATGGATAAATTTAGAAATATTTCCAATTGTCCAAATGTCAAGTTGCAGGTAAGGTAATGCTCCATACCTGTGACTTTAAGATGGCATACAGTGCAAGATGAGTCTGGGGCTCTTTCGAAAGAGTAGTGAACACATATGCTGGAAATGAGGTTGTGGTATGGAGGAAAGGTTATGGATACAATGATAGGGAATGTTAGTTCCAATGACAGGTGAAAGGTACAGAAGAAGCATCAATAACACTCCCTGATGCTTCACCTGTACCCTGCCTCTATATTGTACCTGTGAAATGTTAATTGGGCTAGCAGGTACAGAAAAAGGGCATGTGGTAAGGCAGAAGAGAGCAATCACCAACAGGCAAGTTCCATCCTTGAAGATGTGGCAAGAGAATGACAGTCCTGGTTGTGCAGAATCATGCCTGTAGCACTTGGAAGCATCCATGAAGAGGTAAAGCAACACACAGGTAGGCAATATGATCTGCACCCCAGATAACTAAAACAGTAAAAATTATGGACTCCCATTGACTAGAGCAATGGAAACCCATAGTTTACTAATTGTTGACCAAATAACCAACACATAACGGGCAGAATCCAATTTGTCTTCCAGTTTAAAACATCCTTCTGTGCAATGCAGGGTTAGTATTCTCTCCAGAGAATGCAAATCTTGATTTCTAAGTGCAGGTCTAGCATTTTTTTCAAGAGAGCACTTAACCTAAATTTAATAAGCAAGTTTTAGCACTCTTTCAAAAAGCACTAAAGTCTTGTGTATAAAGTGTTTAAGCAGTACATCTGTGGAAGCCAGATGGTTGAGCTGTCCTGAATCCCAAGCCAAAATAGCATAGAAAGAAATAGCAGGAATGGGGAGGGAGCATGCCTGCAGCAAGCTAAAATAACCAATAGATATTGGACAGATTCCGGCCTCTGGATCTGTCACCAACCATATCACTGATAAAATCCCCAGATTATGTTTGAGGCCAAAAAATAAAAATTCATGAGCAGAAGAAAGAAAGTACAATTTGAAAACTGGAATAACTAAGTGTGACTTTCAGCTGCCTAAGTGGTGGACTAAGGAATAGACAAAGGCTCTTTTGTTATCAGAACATATATGATAACATGTCATTCCAAAGTTGTTACAAGTAAAGAGAATTTTCCCTTTTTCTTTAATTCTTTTTTTTTAAAACTAGAGATGTCATAAGGGGTGGATTGATTTAGGACTGAATATCACGAGCAATGGATGTTCAACTGATGTTCTAAATTTGGTCATTGAATAATCCATGAAAGGTTCTCCTATGTGTGTTTGTTTCCTAATGGCACCAAAAAAGATAAAATAATCCACTTCAAATATACATACTGGGAAATATCAGAGGGATCAAAATGAGAAAACTTCAAAGATCTGAAAAGTTAAATACCAAGGCAACAATATCTCCTCTTCTCCATACTACTGTATAATATTTCATATTGCTCTGAAATAAGATTACTTGCGTTAAGACCCCAACATTCCATTTCAACATTAAACAATAAAATACTTTAGCAAAGGTTCTGATATAAGATAAACCCTAGCACTATGAAATGCTAGCCTGAATAAATATAAATCCATTTTGTGTTTAATGCAATGGTATGTGCTCTTAGCTGACTGAATCTTCTTTCTATTGTTCAGTAAAAATGAAGTATATGATTAGTCACAGCAAAGACCTAAATTTCATAGTCACATCTTTTTGTAATTCTTTTTTTAAAAAATATTTTTATTTTTTAAAAAAACAAACACAAACAATACATAAAAAAACATCAGTATCATTCCATAAATTTACATCCAATGTGCCGGTTGGTCTACAAGTTACTTTGTGCATCTATTTCATAGTCCACAATTACAATTAAAATGCATATAATATATTACCAATCAAAAATTATAGATTTTAGTCATTTTTGTTGACTTCAAAAAGGCATTTGACTGGATGCTATTGGTACTAACTTCATTTTTTTAAATTTTGCTTCAGTAGAAATAAAACCACGGTGACAAGAGAAAGCCAAGGTACTGTAGTATAATAGTAATAGGTGCCAGGTGCAATCCTAAAACATCCAGAGCACCGCTTGAACACGATTGGCAAAAATTTCCACCGGTGAATTGCAAAAGGCAGCTTTGCTTGGAACAGCTTTCATCCTGTGGCAGTACCTTTAATAATAGTAGCAATAGCACTTAGACTCCCAACCATCTGGCTCTTCATTTTACTGACTTCGGAAGGATGAAAGGCTGAGTCAACCTTGAGCCTGGTGAGCATTGAACTGCTGGCAGTCAGCAGAATTAGCCTGCAATCCTGCCTCCTAACCAGTGCGCCACCACGGCTCTTTATTATCACCAAACACCCCCCCATCTGCCTATCCAAGTCTTTGGGAAGGGCTTGATTGTTGGACAAAAATGCCAAATCCAGTCTGAACATGTGGCTGACTGTGCAGTAAACTATAAAAATAACAGAATCGTTGAATCCATGGAAACAATTCCCCGTGCACATACTGTATATTTCACAGTTCAGCTATAGACGCTTTCCTCTGTGGCCAGGCATTTAATCCCAGAATCATAGAATGTGGAGTTGGCAAGGTTCATCTGATCCATCCTTCTGCAATGTGCAGGAATGCCAGGAAAACCGTCCCTGAGAGGTGACTGTGCGTCTCTTTTTGGAAGCTCCCAGAAATGGAGAACCCACAGTTCCCATAGATAGATTGTTCCACTGATCCATTTTTCCATCTTATCCTCAGTAAATTTATTCCCATAGAGAGTCAGTCACTCCTTCCAGGTTTCGGACATCTAAACTTGTCCTAAATGTACCCATAATCCACTTGTTCCCCTGATCATTGTTTAGGGAGCACAAAACCACAACCAGCATCATGCTGTCCATGAATGATTTAGCACTGGGTGCCATCAACCTTGGTGGCATCATGGGCAGCCTCATTCCAGGTGGGTTCTAGTCCTGTGGTGTATGGCTGTCTGAGCTCCACCAAGCCGTCTTGCTTCTACTTTTTCTTAATGTTGTCTTTGTTTTCAGGAAACTTCATGTACTTTGTTGGTGGCTCCAAGTGGATGCTTCTCAGCAGCCGACTAGTAGCAGGTAAGGCCAAGAAACAACTCAACCCAACTCAACTAATTGAGTTTTGAGGTACAAATAAGAACTTCCTTCACTTTTTCCTTAATTTGGGAGCTTAAGTTTCTCCAACTCTGTCAGCCCTTTCCTCCTCCTCCTCCTCCTCCTCCTCCTCGATAAAAGCCGAGCAAAAAAACATTAATGTGCTGTTCTAACCTTGTTTTGCAACTTAGCTTGTTGGGCCAAGCTAGCTTATTTGGTTAGTCTTTATTTCCATGTATATTGTTCAAATTCAAAATAAAATAAAATAAAAACAAAATGCCTGAGTGACAAGTTAAGAGTATCGCACAAACGCAGGACTTCAATTATATTTTGGATTTGTAGATTTTAGCTGGTTTTGAATTCTTTTAAATGTATTACACTGGGTTTTGTTTCCCTGGTTCTACGTTTAACAAAGAGAACTGCATCGGAAGAAAATATCTTGCCCAGCCAACCAGATATTAGTGGGACAAATCTGGAAGGTGTCAGACTTCTTCTTGTGGCATATCCATCATCGGACGTTGGCGATCGTGTTGGCAATCCTATTTTTATCAAGAGCAGCACGAAAAAAGTGCTACTGAGTTTTGTCTAAACTGGTCCCTTAGATTTTGAAGCCATGATGTTTTTCTTCTGCCTGGACTTAATTTGCATTCAATCTTTCCCTGGAGGATTAAGTGAAGTATGCCATATTTTTCCGGGTGGTCACACCACATCTCCAAAATATTCTAGCTTTTGCTTTTTAATGGTTTTGATGATTTCCCTTGGCTTTCCCAGGCAGCTTGTCACCTCCTCGTTTCTGATTTTGTCAACCCAACTTATACGTAACAGCTGTCTGTAAATCCACATTTCAGATGCTTCTAGTCTCTTCAAGTGACTAACTCTCCACTCCGTAGAGCAGGATAGAAAAGATGTAGCTTATGACAAGCCTGATTTTCAATCTTAGGTGTCAGACAGGGAGGGCTAAATTGGATAACATGCTTTGGGTGGGTGGATGAGTGAAGATGTGCTTAAATTTACCATCCTTTCCTTTTCCAATGGACTTTTTCTGGATCTCCACTACAGGCGTGGGAACTGGAGCAGGGGCCTCCATCTTTGGCTACCTCACCCGCTCTACCACTTCGCAGGAGAGGTCCAAGGTCTTTGCGGCCGTCATGGCATGCCGCCAGGTTGGGCTGCTTATTGGTAAGGACTCCGCTTTTGACAGATCCTTCCCACATTCTGTGTCAGCACTGGAAGTTTGCCTTGCAGTACAGGTAGACTTGTAACATTTCATTTAGTGACCATTCAAAGTTACAATGGCACTGGAGAAAGTGACTTACAACCGGTGTTCACACTTGTGTCCATGGAAGCATCCCCATGGTCATGTGATAAAAATTCAGACACTTGGCAACTGATTCATATTTATGACGGTTGCAGGGTGCTGGGGTCATGTGATCGCCTTTTGTGACCTTTGGACAAGCCATTTAACAGCCGTGGTGGCGCTGTGGTTAGAATGCAGTATTGCAGGCTACTTCTGCTGACTGCTGGCTGCCTACAATTTGGCAGTTCGAATCCCATCAGTCTCAAGGTTGACTCAACCTTCAGTCCTTCCAAGGTGGGTAAAATGAGAACCTAAAATTGTTGGGGGTAATATGCTGACTCTGTAAACCACTTAGAGAGGGGCTGTAAAGCACTGTGAAGCGGTATATAAGTCTAATGCTATTGCTAACAACCGTGTTACTAATTGCAATGATCCATTGAATAACTGGCAAGAAAGATCATAAAATGGGGGCAAAACTCACTTAACAAATGTTTCACTTAAAGGGGACCAGCAGCAATTTTGGTGTTGATAGTTGTTATAAGTCCAGGACAACCTGTATATTGTCGCTGGCCTTCTTTAAATTCTCTGGGAGGATTTCTGGAAGGAGAAAATAATAATAAAAATATAGAAGGTTATGTTGGCCCTTTACCAGCACTGGATTTTATTCAGCCAAGGCAGTTTGTGGATGAAATTAAAATTGGCATGAAAAAGGGCAGTTTTAGAAGATAAACTTCTCCTAACGTTAGAACTTCAGAGCAGTTTTTAAATAAGCAGACGTGCTGAGCAGCTGCTGTTTTAATGAAAACAAACATTTTTAAAAATTTTTTGAAGAGAGCAGTGAAACTAGCAACTGGAACTATTTATTTATATACTCTAAATTTCCTGGAAGTTCTAGAACAAGTTGAGGAACCTGTAGCTATCTAGATGTTGAATAAACTCCTAATGGTTTAAACCCCAAGATCATGTGAAGTGTTAATACCACTTTATAATGCCTTGGTAAGACCACAACTGCATCCAGTTTTGATCACCATGATGTAAAAAAGATGTTGAGACTCTTGAAAGAGTGCAGAGAAGAGCAAAAAAGATGAGTAGGGAACTGGAGGCTAAAACATATGAAGAACGGTTGCAGGAATTGGGTATGTCTAGTCTAATGAAAAGAAGGACTAGAGGAGACATGATAGCAGAGTTCCAATATCTCAGGGGCTGCCCCAGAGAAGAGGGAGTCAAGCTATTCTCCAAAGTACCTGAAGGCAGGACAAGAAGCCATGGGTGGAAACTAATCAAGGAGAGAAGCAACTTAGAACTAAGGAGAAATTTCCTGTCAGTCAGAACAATTAATCAATGGAACAACTTGCCTCCAGAAATTGTAAATGCTCCAACACTGGAAGTCTTTATGAAGAGATTGGATAACCATTTGCCTGAAATGATATAGGTTTCCTGCCTAAGCGGGGGGTTGGACTAGAAGACCTCCAAGGTCCCTTCCAACTCTGGAGTTGAGGATCCTAAATGTCCTTTCCTAAGTTATAATACTAGGACTAGTTAACTTTCAGACCTGCGGCTGGCGTGCCACCACTAAGAAGAGTCTTTTTCTTGTAGCTGCCATCTTATGGGGAAAGGAAGGGTTTGAATAAATTTGTTTATTTATTAAATTACGAAACAGTGACTCTGGGTGGCTTGGAGGTTGAAGGAAGGTCACTGCAGAAGATGCTGATATCTTGGCAGGTAACCTGTATGCCCTCTTCATATACCTGTTCTGTCATATTTGCTTCCAGGACCAGCCTGTAACCTTTTCCTGCGCCTCTGCAATTTCCATCTGGGGCCTTTTGTGGTGAATAAGTTTACATCCCCCGGGGTAAGAATTTGTTCTTTTTAGAAGCACTATTTATTTATTAAACATATATATGTTGCCCATCTCACTCCACAAAGCGACTCTGGGTTGGCTTACAATTAATATCACAAATAGCAACAGCACTTAGACTTACATACTGCTTCACAGTGCTTTTACAGCCCTCTCTAAGAGGTTTACCGAGTCAGCATATCGCCCCCCAACAATCTGGGTCCTCATTTTACCCACCTTGGAAGGACGGAAAGCTGAGTCAACCTTGAGCCTGGTGAGATTTGAACTGCTAGATTGCAGGCATCTGGCAGTCAGCAGAAGTAGCCAGCAGTACTGCATTCTAACCACTGCGCCACCACGGCTCCTGTTAATGTTTCAAATATTAACCAGATTAGGTACAAAACTAGTTCAACATTTTTGAAGTCATAAAATCAGGCAGTAATCACTTAACAGCTGCTTGTCTGAACAACAGAGATTCTGGTGGTGTCCATTGTAATTGTAAGTCGAGGAATGCCTGTACTGACGAGAGAATTATACAATAAATTGTATAATCTCATCGGTTTATTTATTTCTTTATATTCCCCCTTTATTATGTTTACAAATAAATCAAAGTGGAGAATTTATCCAACACGTCCTCATCCTCATCCTCTTTTCCCCACAAGAACAGCCCTGTGAGGTGGGTCATGCCTAAAGTGAGATTAAAACTCACTGTCTCCTAGTGATTGGCTCAAAGTCACCCAGCTGGTTTTCATGCCTAAGGTGGAATTAGAACTCACCATCTCTTTGGTGGGCTCAAAGTCTTAACCACTAAATCAGTGGCCCTCAACTTTTTGGGCGTCAAGGACAGGTTCTGTAGAGAAAGGTTTTCCCACGGTCCAGGGTGGGCGTGGTTTCCCATCCTGGTTGATTTCCGGAAGGGGCTTTGCTTCTTTACGCACCCCGGTTGCTTGCATACCGCGGCCCGGTGTAAGTTCACAGCCTGGGGGTTGGGGGCCCCTGCACTAGATCAAACTGCCGTAGTTCACATTCTTCCAAGTACATTTCTTCTCTCAATTCACTGTAAGAACAATTGCAGTAACGTTGAAATGAGTTCAAACCCAAATTTTAAATAACACCCATTTAAAAACCTGCTCAAAAGCATGCACATTGAGAGCCCTTTTTAAGAGCAAGGTTTTAGATTCCTATCATAATTCAGCGCACGCCTGCTCAGAAGCAAGCCCCCCCTCCCTCTTGGGTTCTTGGAGACCTCTGTCTAGCTTTAGGTCAATCAAAGTATTTACTTAATGCCATTTGTTGTATAAATGCTGCTGGTGGATAATCCTTCAGTGCGGTCTTAAAATTTCAGCATCGGATACCCTTTGTCCTTCGATGAAATGGAATAAAAAGATTTCTGGTTATTCCTGGCTTTTATTCCTTTATTATTATTTCTGTTATGCAAAAAACGCTTTTTATTCTTCTGTTCTCCTCTCTTGACTCCTATCGGCAGCTCTTCATGTGCCTGGTGTGGATTCTGCTTCAAATTATTGTGATGGTGATGTACTACGACATACAGACACCGACTCACACGGCAAGGAGCGTATCAACGGCGCAGTGGGACGCCTTGGAAGACGAGCAGAAGCCCCTGATAGACCACGAGGGCCGCCAAGGAGCGGCCACGGAAGGGAGCTGCTACGGCAGCACCCCGGTGGGACCCCCACAACCTTCCCTGGGCGATGAATGCCGGTATGTGCCCAATGGACACTTGGCAGATGAAGAATCGGTTGGAGAAGACAAGAACCCCTTCCATCAATTTAGCTCTGTGAAAGGTGAGGTGATCTTCATTGTGGCAGGAACAGGTGATGTCATATCGTTGCCCAGGTTGTGGGCTGCATGTGATCCCATTTTAGAACATATAATAATGGGTTGGGAGGGACCTTGGAGGTCCCTGTTCAAGCAGGAGACTATATCTAGACTGTCCAATCTCTTCTTAGAAACCTCCAGTGATGGAGCACCACAACTTCTGAAGGCAAGCTGTTCCATGGATTATTTTTTTCTCACTTTCAAGAAATTTCTACTTGGTTCTAACGTATCTCTCCTTGATAAGTTTCTACCCATTGCTTCTTGTCCTGCCTTCAGGTGGTTTGGAGAATAATAGGTTGACCTCCCACTTCTTTGTAGCAGCCCCTCAAGTACTGGAACACTGCTACCTTGTCACCCCTAGTCCTTTTCTGTGTTACAATAGACATTCCTAGTTTCTTCAATCGTTCCTCATATGGTTTAGCCTCCGGTCCTGTAATCCTTTTGTGTGACCCGCAGAGTAGGAGTAAAGGGACTTTTGACCTGTTTTTGTTCTGAGACGTTTCAAAAGTAATCTACCTATTCTAGAAAAGTTTCTGAAAATTCTCTTTATGATTGGGCTAATTAGTCTAATTTTGATGGTAAGGCACCCATCATCATCATCTTTTAATGACCCCATATTTCCTTGAGGGTTGGAATCTGGGCAACTGAAAGGAGATGTGTGTTTACTGGCCAGATACTCTTCCTGTCACCAATGTGGAGCTATATTCAGCAGATATATTTTCAGAGAGAGAAATATCTACTTCTACCTAGGATCGAATTCACAGCCTACAGATTGTGAGGCAAGAGCTCTGTCTCTAGGCCACTGCACCACTCTAGAGGATAAGGCACCCGTATTACTCCTTTAAACAATCAGAGAGGGCATCCATTTGGGTCCTGTGCATTTCCTGTGGCATTAGTGATATCTCTAGCCTTAGTAGCTCCTTGCAAATACCTCTGTGTGGCATAATCACCCAACTCCTATGATCCTCTATAAAAGCACATGCCAAAGAATTAAGGAAACCTGAAATTTGCTTTGTCGCTGTCTTAAAAGTACAGAATAATTCTAATGCTTAGCATCGCACTTTCAGTGTGTACTTTCAGATCTCCAAATGGGGCAGGACTAGATTTTATGACAGAGACTGATTCACAGAAATAGTCTGATCTGGTTACTGAATGGTTTTGCCAAGTGTCAGGGCAGTGATCAGATGCCCAGGCAATGGATTCTTTTGGATTCCAGAGACACTGAACACTTCAGGAAATAAAGGAATTTTAAGTTTTATTATTAGCTCAAGCAAACAGGGTTAAAAGCATAACACGAACAGCATACATCACCAAGCAAGATGGTACCCAAATGTCTTATAGGCTGCCAGGAGTCCTTTAAAAAGGACAGCAGAGATACCCCCAAGTGACCAGTTTCTACAGCAACTAGTGCTATGTTCCGTTCAGAAGTTCCCAACGAATAACAACAATCCCTTGGTTTTATCGAAACCTGGCACCACGACTTTTTGGCCCTGCTACAGTCACGAGACGGCAAGACTTGACCTTGGTGTAAGATATATTACTTTGAGATGGGAGTGACTCAGAGGCTGGCCTTGGTGAAGCTCGGCCACATAAGGACAAGCCAGCCTCTTCAGAATAACAGAGCTTGGAAGGGACCTTGGAGGTCTTCTAGTCCAACCCCTGGCTCAAGCTGGAGATCCCATACCAGGAGCGCCAAACTCGAAAGGCTGATGAGATTTTCACAGTGGGGAAAATGTGAAACTTAAATGTGAAGATTTCCCTCCATTTTCTTCTCTTTTTCTCAGTAAGCAAGAGAGAAAAACAAGCAGGCCGGCTCAGAATGACCTCTAAACTTCTTAGACTTGTCTTAATATGAAGGAGAAATACATCAGCAAATCCTTGCAGTAACAGTGGTCTTCCACCTAGCCACTGTGCTGAATTCTGCAATTCTTTATTTTCCTATGAATGTATAGAACATAGAATAACACAGAAAGGATGACCTTGGAGGTCATCTAGTCCAACTCCCTGCACAAGTGGGAGAGTCTATACCATTTCAGACCAGTGTCTGCCCCAGTCTCTTCTTGAAACCCTCCAGTGATGGGGCGCCCACCACTTCTGAAGGCGAAGCATTCCACCGGTTAATTGTTCTCACCCTTAGGAAATTTCTCCTTAATTCTCTATATTGAACCAGATAAGTTGGATTCAGTAAAATACAGTAATAGAAACCAGATAGCTAACCAAGATGAAAACATGGTATGCTTACAGTATGTAAAGCAATGTAACTACCGGAAGTCAGTGCAAATGTAGAAGAATGTTTGGGCTACCATAGGCTGACACGGCTCTCCTCCTACAATGATTTTAATTACTGAATCAACTTACTTGGCATCCACATTGTAGATTAACCAAGTAAACCGAGTTTGCACATTGCGGTAAACTTTAGAACTCTCTAACGAAGTTCGTAACCAGGGTCTTTGGTTAGCCTGATTCAGAGGGTCGTGGGAACCCAACCTTGAACGTTGCCAAGTAGAGCTCTCAAAAAAAAAAAAGACCCAGAAGGGATGGTTTTATGATTAACCCTTCGTTTCTTTTTCCATCCCCCACAGTAAAAAGGGCCTCCTGCCTCCTCAACGAGGCTCTTCCAGACTTGATGGTGGTTGTGTTTTCATTTCAGAATATTTGCGGGAGGAAGTGGTGGTTCTCCTCACCGCCCAGTTCATTACTCTCTTCAATCAAACGGCATTGGAGGTAGGTAGGCAGGCAGGCCTAGTTGTGCATCAACCCTGGGCTCATTTGGGAGCTCTGAAAAGCAGAACGCGGAAGGCTTAATGTTAAGATACTTTAAATTTAGTAGCTGGAATGACGGGGTTGCGCTGTGAGCCAGAACACACAAGTTATAGCAGTAGCACTTAGATTTATATACCGCTTTACAGGCCCCTCTTAAGTGGTTTACAGAGTCAGCATGTTGCCCTCAACCACTTGGGTCCTCATTTTACTGAACTCAAAAAAGATGGAAGGCTGACCCAATTCTTGAGCCGGTCAGCATCGAACTCCTGACAGTGAGCAGAGTTAGCCTGCAATACTGCATTCTAACCACTGAGCCACCATGACTCTGGATGGAGATTGTTGGCTTCTGTATGAGGTAATCTGTGCTGCAATTGGTTGCTGTGCGTGGGAGGAGGAGTTTCTCTTTTTTCCCTCCTTTTTTTCCCCCCCTGCGTGTGCTCTGTAATTTACCTCACGATGTTCCTGCCGTGTTGATTTACCTCACGATGTTCCTGCCGTGTTGATTTACCTCACGATGTTCCTGTTTGCCTGGCTGTCTAGTTTGCTGTGCATATAGCTGTAAAATATCTTCATTTATATAAAAGTACAAGTTCGTGTCAACCTCACTGACTTCATTTGGGCATCGGCTGCGCAAATCCCTGACACTTAACTTGGGTTTTTTTCTGCATGTCCTTCATTCTGCTTCTACTGTTGCATTTTTGAAGCAAGAATATGCAAGTCCCTCTTGTTTAGATCTGGAGGGACCGGGGAAGAGAAAACATTGGGACTGTCTTCCAGGATGAAAGGGAGCAAGCAACTGGATGGGATATATTGTCTGGTTTCACTCAACACACTACACACCTTTCAGCTAGGTTTGACTAAAGCGTGATTTTTGTGTTCACGGGAAAAAAAATTAAGCAGGGGGTTGGAACTAGATCGGTGTGCTTCAAACTTGGCCACTGTTAAGACGGGGAATTCTGGAAGTCCACATCTCTTCTGAAGTTGCCAAGTTTGAAAAAGGCTGGACTAGCTGATCTTGGCAACTTTTAGACGTCTGGACTTCAATTCCCAGAATTCCTCAGCCAGCCAGGAATTCTGAGAATTGAAGTCCACACATCTGAAAGTTGCCAAGATCTAGAATCTCCTGATCTAGAATCTCCTTTCCAATCTTTACAATTTATTCCTTCTTCTTTTTCCTCCTCAGAACAGCAGCCCTGTAAAAATGGCTTAGATTGAACCCAAAAGCAGTGCGTTCTAGCTTAATACGCTGGCCTGGTTCAACTTCAGCCCAACCTTAAGACACTGGTTATTTTTTCACAGCACACTGAGCAACCACAAACTATCCAGTCCCATTTTAGCCTAGCTGGTTGTGTGAACCCAAGGAAACTCTCCCACCCGCAACTTGCATTGATCAACGTTTCAAATGATACAAACTCAAGGGATAAGGGGTGGGACTTCTTTCAAAAATAATCCCAATGGTGGTTGCAACTGTGTGGTCAAAAGCCTCCTCATTTTTTGTGTGCATCGTATGTATCAATGAGCCTCAGTGGCGCAGTGGTTAGAGTGCAGTATTGCAGGCTACTTCTGCTGACTGCTGGCTGCCTACAAGGCACCAGGCTCAAGGTTGAGTCAGCCTTACGTCCTTCCAAAGCGGGTAAAATGAGAACCTAAAATAGTTGGGGGGGCAATATGCTGACTCTGTAAACCGCTTAGAGAGGGCTGT
>JANHFN010001365.1:172551-183961 GCA_032468175.1 Toxicocalamus goodenoughensis | reverse complement strand
CTGGGGCACTCCAGCGGTGAGCCCAGGCGGGGATCGCGCACAATCGCAAATCCCCGTCTGGTGTTGAAGCCTTCAAAACCGGAAGTCCCAAAGCTGGGATGGTTTTTAATTGAGACTAAGATAAATAAGAAATGGCAACTAATGACCTGCCACCATAATCCTCAGACACTTTTGCCCACGTGGAATTCTCCATCACAGATGCTCTCCATCATCTATTGCTTATTGTGGCAAAAATTGCTCATTGTGCAACAATTAATGGAAGGTTTTTGCACTTTCTACTATGAAAGTCACATTTTGTTTGATGTTTGAGATAAGGAACTGTATTTCTTTTTGCAAAAAATAATAGGCCATTAAAAAAAGGAAATACATTCTTATAACAGCCACTAAAGTATTTCTGCATTGCAGCTACAATTCAGCACTAGCACATCAAATAAATGACACTACTTTGGGATTTTAGTTCTTGTTTTATCCTACAAATTTGATAACAAGCATCCAAGCTTTCTTTGGATGTCATTATTTCTGACAAAATGCTTCATTTATCTCAGTTACTCAGAACCTCTGGTCTGTTATTATTTGAGAATGAAGTTCAAACTGAACAAGGGTTCAAATTTTAATATACTACATTGTCTGAAGTTGGAAGGTTGTTTTTAAACTATTCTGCATCGTTTATTGGAAAAGTAAAATTGGATAGGAAAGTAAAACTCTGCACACAAACTAGATGGTAACCCAAACTGAAGGCAACTAACCCAATCAGGCACATAGAAATGAAAAGGCATTCAGAAATCCTGAAGGCAAGAGCATACAATACCATCAGAAACAAATATAAACAGAAGACTGAAACTTGTTTGCATTACAAAAATGGAATTGACAGATTGGATGTATGGGTAGTCCTTGACTTTTGACCATTTATTTAACAACCATTCAAAATTATGATGGTGCTGAAAAAAGTGACTTATGACCTGGTCTTCGCACTTACAAGTTGGTGAGCAACCAACTCCAGAACCCCCAAGTGGATTGCTATCTGAGCAGCCAGAGGAGGTAAGAAAAACCAGGATCTAGCAGACACAGTGAAGCTGAGAGTGTGGAATTATTACCCCTTCCCCAACAAGTGTCACAGTGTCCCCACAGTCACATGATCGAAATTTGGGCACTTGGCAACTGGAGAAATTTTCAAAAGGTTTAGTAAGCTAGGCATCATCATCAGAGGCTTGCATGAGAACAGGGGTGTCAAAGTCAAGGCCCAGGGCCAGATCTGGCCCACAGAGTGTTTAGAACTTAGAACGAGATTGGCAAAGATATACCCTAACACAAGTCCAAAGTGTTGGAAGAGTGAACAAAATGACAGTACCTTCTATCACATGTGGTGGTTATGTCCCGAGACCAAGAAATACTGGATTAAAATAAAAAACTGGCTGCAGAAAATTACTGAACACCAAACTGAACTTAAACCAGAACTCTTTTTATTAGGACTAACTCCAGATCAATACCCCCAAAAATGCATTATTTTACATATACTGATGGCAGCCAGAATAGCTTTTTCACAAATGTGGAAAGGACCCAACATCCTCCCAGAAGATGTAGTCATAAATAACATTTTGGAATGTGCAGAAATGGATATGCTCACATTTGAAATAAAAGAGAGGGAGAACTCTGAATATTACAACATATGGCATAAATGGTATAAATAGTTAGAAGATAGATATAAAAAATAAGAAAATAGAAAATGTAATTATTACAAGAGCCCTTAAGAAAATAATAGACTAGATAAGGTATATAAGATAAATGTAGCTATAGATAGATACAATAAGTACTGTGGAGTTATAGAAAGAGAATGTATATATTAAGATATATAAAATGCATATTTGTCAATGCCGAACCACTGTCAAAAGCTGTATATGAGATTTGTATTTGTGAAATATATAATAAAAATCTATTTTTAAAAAAAAGAACTAGCCCATGGAACTAGCCCTGGAAAAAAAAAGCCCTTAAAAAAAAAGAACTAGCCCTGGAAACATCAAAAGACCAGTCCATGATGCCTCTGCCAGCGAAAACGGAGCTCAGGGGGACCACATACAGCACTCACGAACTCCATTTTTGCTGACAGAGGGTTGTACGAGTCTATTGCAACCTAAAATGGGGCTCAGAGGCCTGTTTTCGCTGGCAAAGCACTCAGGCCATCACAGGTGCCCCTGACAAAAGTGATGTTGACTCTGGCCACGACCCCCACCCCTTGAGGTCAAACAGAACCCTAATGTGGCCCTTAATGAAATCAAGTTTGACACCCCTGCATTAGAGCCATAACAGCAACTATTGGCAAGAAAATGGTCTCCTTAATTCTCAAGTAATGTAAATATTTTATTACTATAGTGCCTTTGATCAAAATCCCATATAAGGAACCATTCCAGCATATTGTTCAGTAATATGGAACACTTTGTTCATGATCTAATGAATGCTAAAGTCCACATGCTTGACCCTACATCTCCTGATAATATTGAATATGACGCTCTTGGGCAAAGAAATCTAACTCAATATTTTTGCCATAGGAATAAATAGCATTAACATTCTTGTGCTCTGAAAACTGAATGAATAAGTTAGTTTGAAGAAGCTGCAGTGAACAAACCATCTCACTCCCTTTGTAGCTGACTCCTTGTATGCCATTTGGTCTACTTAATCAAGCCACCCAGATATACATAACATTGATACCACCACTAAAAATTGCTAAGAACCCTAAGAAAGAGGAGATACTGTCAAATATGGCCTTTTCTACAAAATGGGAAATGTTATCTATCAACTCAAAAATATTCCCTAATGAGTTCATTGGACTTATTTTCAAGTAAGAATGACAGCCTTGGAATATAACAAATTACATGCTTAGAAGCTCGTTATGAATTAGATGAATGACTGCATTCCTGACTTAACATGCAACCAATGGTTCTGCCTTCTTTTTGCACATGCAGGTGCCTGATTCAGAATCCCAAATTCTTGGGACTCCATAGAATGTCAACATAAAATTTTCCAGCATAGTGCTGTAGACTTTTCTGTATAAAAATGGAAGTGGCAACCAAGTGGTTGACATGCAAACCCTGCTTATATATTCAACTCATGGTTGAAATAGGGCTAAGGTCAAATAATATTCCATATTCCCACCACCACTACTCAGGCCATCACATATTTAAAGTCAATTGCTTTGTAAAAACAAAAAACTTTGAAACAACTTGTCAAACCGAAGAGGTTTGCTCCTTAAAAGGTGCCCATTAATGTCCAAGAGCACTTGTCTTTTAGTATAGGAATTCATTAAAATGTTGGTTATACAGTCTGAATGAGATGCATGCCAGAAGGCCTAAACTACATGTTTCCTCTGCTGGTGTTAGTCAATACTTTGTTTGGGTTTTTTCAGCCTCACAAAGCCAGACCTCAGCTGATAAATAAATCATATTGTATTGTTTAAAGCAGACAGTAGGAGAGGGTGTAATAATTATACTAGACTCCAAAAGCACCATGGAGACATCCCTGGCTTTTCCCCTTCAAGATACCTATGGGATGATACATTGCTGACAGGAGAGTGCATGAAAATGTAAATGAGAGTACTAATAAATTACAAACAAGCTTTCAGCAATCAGATCTTGTCTAGAAATCTCTCACTGGCTATCAGTGTCTAAGATTAAGCACTACAAATGGAACCTGAAAATAATAGAAAGAAGTTGGCATCAGATAAAAGCAATAATGAAATGCTTTTTGCTCCGCTACTCCCAAGTGAGGGTGACTTGAGCAGCCAGAGTGTGTTGCTGAATCCAACCTACTCCCAAAAGTTCTTTCTTTTAAAGGCAGCAGTGGGTCAACAATTCCAACAAGTCACCATAATAAGTTTCATCTCTGTCTCAACAGAACAACCATTGGAGCCTGTCTCCAGGAGCAAGTTGAACATGTAGAGCATTGTCTACAGGAGCACATTGAACAAGGCTGGAAAATGCCTGCCCTTTTGAGCAACTTCTTCATTCAATCTACTTCCATCTTCCCTCCATCTAAGTCCTTTCTTTTGGGTCTTTGTTCTGTAGAAAGTTAGCCTACCCCTCTCCTAGAAGAATGAAATATTTTAGGAAATATTGAAAAGGCAGAATATTATATTTCCCCTAAAAGAAAAAGAAAAAATCTTAAGGGAGACAGAAACTCAGAACCCCAGCTCCTTGCCCCAGCAGATATTTTGTGCCCATTAGGAAAGCCTGGGCCAGCATATCTACAAAACAAAAGACCTTTAGCTCCAGGGAGAAGGGATTAAGATATGATCCTTCAGGACATAATAGGATTAATCCACTAAGACACAGAGCTCACTACATTGCACAATTTCCTAAAGACATTGCATCATTTCACAGCTGCCCAAACTTCAACCAAACTTAGCTCAGACAAACATGACCCCTACATGGCACCATGGGAGTCTGACAACAGCCAATAGAATACATGTTCTTACACAGGGACAGGAAGCTCAAGTGCAAAGCCCAAAAGACGGTATTAAAAATTCCTCACTCTCAACTCCATGTGGTCAGCTTCCCAGAATCACATGTGCTTGGTGGTTCTGGTTCATCAATAAATGGACCCTCACTCCAATCAGCCGTCAGCCTCCATTTTGTCTCCAGTACCTTTCTCCCACCTTGGAACTGGACCTGGATATTTCTTCCACTAGTTCCTCCACAAAGGCCATAATATCTAGGTTCCAAAAATCTACAACTATATCTTTCCTGTCCTCTGGTGGACTTCCAGGTTTTTACAATTTTCAGGGTTAAAACTAGATATTTTTTTTTGCAAATTGATTCAGGTTAGGAAGGGAGGAATGTTGGCAAGATGAAGAGATGAAGAAGACGGGAAGAACAGAATAAGATGTTCAAGGTGGGGTTGGAAAGACCTTGAGGCCTGGGATGGGAGGATTAATGAATCCAAATGATAGCAATGCCTTCAAAAGCTGACAGCTCTTTCTAGAGGATGTTTTCATCCAAGTACACTGTGTGGCCAGAGGCCAAGGGGATGGAGGTAGCAACTCTGCTTGAAATCTCAGGATATCACTGCTGACTGGGAGAAAATCCTGCTGCCTGGCATTTTACAGTGCAAGCAGGAAAGAAGATCAATGACCCAGGCCAGAATACATAAATTCTTCTAGACTGCATTCCTAATTTATAGAATCTATCAACTAACCAGGAGTTATAGATGCTTTGTGCTTGAGCACTAACTGAGGAAATGATGATGAGGCTTTAGAAAGATAAATTCACATATCTTTATGTGCTGCAGGGGACTGTTTATATGTGTTCTCTTTTTTGGCTTTTGAACTTGTTCTCTTTTTGTTCAAAGGGCAGAGAAGCAATATGAAAGCTACAGAGAAATTCCTTTTTTAATGGATGCATATTACCATAAATTTTCTTTTTCTAATTTTTTTTAATAACCCACATTAAAGAAATGTTGCACTTATGTATTTTTATATGATGATAGTCTGCTTTTGTTAATTTAGATCAGATTGCCCTTTGGTGTTTGAAATGCATTGAAACTGACATTCCCCACCCTACCATCAATTTATATTTAGAAAGACAGAGAAAGAAAGTATAAAGGAAGAACAATAATAATGCAACAATATCTGTAACACCTCAAATATCTAGATTATTACTGGCATTTTTGTCTACCTATCGAGTAAGGACTTGATAGGTAGACAAAATACCAATAATAATGCCAATAATAATAATAACAATAACATACTGAGCTGTTGCAAGACAATCGCTCAGACTGACTACAAACAACATCACAACACAGCCGCTCAGATGGTCCACTGGAACTTCTGTCATAACTACCATCTGCCTATAGCAAAGAACTGGTGGGATCATAAGCCTGAAAAAATGGTCGAAAATGAGCATGCAAAACTATTGTGGGACTTCTGAATACACACTGACAAAGTTTTGGAACACAATACCCCGGATATCACGATTGTGGAGAAGAAAAAAGTGTGGATCATCAACATTGCCATACCTGGTGATAGCAGAATCGACAAGAAACAACTTGAAAAAATCACCAGCAGAGACTCTGGCATAAACCAATGCAGGTGGTTCCGGTGGTACTTGACACACTGGGTGCTGTGCCTAAAGACCTAACCAAGCACTTAAAAACAATTGGCACTGACAAAATCGCCATTGGTCAGCTACAGAAGGCCACCTTACTGGGATCTGCTCGCATTATCTGTTGATACATCACGCAGTCCTAAACGCTTTGGGAAGTGTTCGACTAGTGATTTGTGATACGAAACCCAGCATAGTTATCTCGTTTGCTATGTACACTGTCCTTTTTGTGTACATAAAAATAGTAATAGTAATAATAATAATAAATGAGTCAGCCACGTGTATCCTGCTCTTATCTAGCTGAATAGTTTTCTTTATTTTATTTTCCTTTTATTAAAGAAACTTTTATTAAGGAAATGTTTAACAAAGTAAAAATCGTAAAAGAAAATAAAGAACAATGGTAAATAGTGAACAAAGAAATTAGAAAAAGAAATAGAGAAGAAAAAGAAAAAAGGGGAAAGGTTATAATTAGCAGGTTCTGATCTTATTGACAGTGGTTTATAGATACATTTTACTTTATCCTTTCTCTCTAAGATTATAACATAATTTCCTTCCTTCTATCAGCTACTCTTTCTAATCTTTAAACTATAAATCAAAAGTTAATTTTTCTCTTTTTCAGAAAAAGTTCATAATGCATTTCCAGACATTAACAAAACTAGTTGTTGATCCTTCTCTAATCAAAAAAGTTATTTTTGCTGTCTTTGCTAATTCTCTTACCTTCAGTAACCAATCTCCATTGTGGGTATTTCAGAATCTTTCCAAATTTTGTGCATATAATAGTCTCATAGTAGTAATCATATAATGTATAAAAGTTATCTTATTGACTCCAGCAAGAAAAATTCTGGTTTCAATTCAATGTTGGTCTTTAAAAGTATATTATATTATATACTTTAAAAGTATATATATATATTTGAAACCAGAAATTTCACCAGCATGATAAAATGACCATGTGCTTTGCATTTTCAATATAAATTTAAAAACAAAAATTTATATTTTGTACACAATGTTTCTAAAAGTACATCATTTTATTTTTAAAAAACCCTCTTTTAACTTATAAAATAATGTAAATTTCAGTCCTTTTAACTATATATTTTTCCCATTGTATACACTTCTCACAATATATCATGTCTGAAATTCTTAGCCTATTTTATCATATGATATTAAGTTATTCTTCTCTCATTTCAAATTCCAATAGGTTATAAATGTTAACAATTACATACTTACCATTTGTACATACTTCAAGTTCAAATTCTGTCTTCTACAACTATTATCTATCTTAATTTTTTCTGTTACTGTGCAAGAGGGAACTATTAAAAATTAAGTGTAAAACCTCTGAAGCTAGTTGCTCTCTTAATGTCATCTTATATCATCTATGTCCCTGCTCTGACAATTCTACATAAGTTAACCATTTTTCTTTACTAACTGTAACATGTTTTTTTATGCAGAGACCCATAAAAATATTATCAGGTATAGTCTGGGTTTGTCTATTCCATATTGTCAATATGGCAGTTCTAACATAATAATTCTTAAAATCTACATTAACTTTAACTTTATTGTATTATAGAAAACCATGCCAGCCAAACCTCAGATTGTATTCTTCTTATTCTAAAATTCTGTTGTTTCTCAGTAGAACCCATCTAGACAAGAAGGCTGTTGTTGTTTTAGTATGTGAAAATAATGAATCTCAACCATGGGAAGGTGTATTTTATATATACATACATATTTGTATATTTTTATTTGTATGCAAATATATTTGTGTATATCTATTTGTGTGCAAATAATTCTATGTAATCCTATAGGTTAATCCTGGGCTGAAAACAACTTTTCTGAAAGTCTTCATCCTGACAAAAAATAGACTCTATCTCACCACCTCTTCTCAAGATGGTTTTATCACTCCTTTCATATTTGAAAACTGTATACATTGGGAGACAGAGTAGGGTGCTGGGATTATTAATTTTCTCTTCCTTATTCCTCCACCTTTATTTTTCATATTCTGTGGGCCATCCATATGCTTCATTCCAAAAATAACTCCTGGAAGAAGATCCCTTAAGATATCTCTTCTTGGGATTTAATTGTTTTTGCCGAACATCCTAGTCAATTAATTCAAAAACATTCCAGAAGTTTCCTTGAAAAGGGAACATGTTTTGTGAAACAAATCAAACCAGATAAAACCATTTTACTGACACTAGAGAGTCCTCTCTCTCTCCCTTGTTTAATTTTAAAATTGTTAAGAGGTGGTCTGAAAATTAAACTGCTTGGGAAGCTCATGGACATTTTCCAACCTGCCTCACTTTCACATTTCACTATGGATGTTTCCAAAACATCTCCCTGGAGCCACCATCTGGCCAGGAATGGGAGAAAGGAGTCATTTTAAGTCCTAGTCACAGTTATCAACAAACTGTTAGACATCCAAATAAATCTCAGAAGAGATGCTAGAGGCCATTTTATTTCTCCTAAGCTTCCCTCTGGAATTTCCATTTTAGCTGTGACAAATAATTTGGAACATTTATGCATGCAGTGTGGGAACAACATGTTTTCAAAGAGAGAATGAAAATATGGATTCGATTAAATAGGTTTACCGAATCAAGAAAACATTACTTTTCTGAAAAGCTCTGAACTCTTGCAGAGTTGAAATTGTGTAGAAATAAATAGGTTAATACAGGTAGTCCTTAACTTATGACCACAATTGAATCCAAAATTTCTGTTGTTAAGTGAAATATTTGTTGTGAATTTTGCCTCACTTTACGACCTTTCTTGCATCAGTCATTAAGTGAATCACTGCAATTGGATAGGTTAGGAACATGGTTGTTGAGTGAATCTGGCTTCTCCGTTGACTTTGCTCATCAGAAGGCCACAATAAATGATCACATGACCTTGGGACAGAGCAATGGTCATAAATATGAACCAGTTGCCAAGCATTTGAACTTTGATCATGTGACCATGGGGATGCCGCAATGGTTGTAAGTGTGAACAACAGTCATAAATCACTTTTTTAAATGCAATTTTGAACAGTCACTGAACAAGCTGTTGTAAGTCAACCGAAGCAGATAACAGAAATAAAAGATGTGATATAAATACAGGTAATCCTTGACTTACAACAGTTCATTTAGTGACCGTTCAAAGTTACAAGGGCACTGAAAAAGGTAACATGATCATTTTTCACAGTTACGACCCTTGTGGCCTCCCATGGTCATGTGATCAAAATTCAGTTGCTTGGCAACCGGTTCATATCTATGACTGTTGCTGTGTCCCAAGGTCATGTGATCCCCTTTTGCAACCTTCTGGCAAGCAAAGCCAATGGGGAAGCCAGATTCACTGAACAACTAGGTTACTAACTTATCATAATTGCAGTGAATCACAACTGTGGCAAGAAAGATTATAAAATTGGTCAAAATTCACTTAACAAATGTCTCATGTAAAAACAGAAATTTTGGACTCAGTTGTATTCGTACGTTGAGGACTACCCATTTATGGAAACTGAAGTGTTTTCCCTATTGCAACACACATTCGCCATTCTTGTAAAAACACACTCAGAATATTCTCAAAAGATGTAAAAGTCTCCTAATTTCAACAGAAGTGTCAGCGTTCCAACTAACCAACTCCAAACCAACTATGAAATCCTCCCTCCCAAATTCCCAGGCAACTGAATGTGGCAACCTCGAAGTTCCCAAGTAAAAAATGGCTTCCAAGGCTGACATGAAATTTCTGGCTCTTATGTCAATATAGACAACAAACAGACTGTCAACTCATAAAATATTTCTATGGTCTTTTTAGAGTTACCAACAGAAAGGGAGGCGGGGAACAGCGCAGCAGCTTGCAAACTGAAAGTGCATTCCATAAATAGTTTTCAAAGATAGTAAAAGATAGTATCTAGATGACTGAAGTTTCTGCCGCACAAAATTCTAACTGGAAAGCATGATTGATGACTCTTGGCTATGGATATGTCCCATTGGAGAATATGAATTACAATACACCCAGAGAGTGGGGGGAAACCTGGGTCAAGAGTGACAATGAATTATGTGTCTCAGAGTTGGCTACACCCAGACAGTGCCAGACATTTTAACTCCCAATAAATCCTTTTGAAGTTTTGGAAGTTTGGGTCAAGACTCATGATTTAAATGGCGGTAACTTCCAGAATCCTGACACAGACCTTGTTTAAACACTATATCAGGTAAGACCTAGTGGCCATGGGTAAATGGAACCTCAGGATCTGGAAGCATAATAGCTGTATTTCCGCATGGCCCCACCCACACTGACAGAAGAGACATGCTGAGGATCCTGTTGGCCGAGAAACTTTGGTTGGTGGGGTTCAGATTCAGAAGAAGACCTTTTTATGCCATGGCTCCCATGCTCTGGAACATTATGCTATTCAAGGTGAGATCTGCCCTCCAGTTTCTTGGCCTTCTGAATGGTGCTGAAAATATAGTTTTGCCAATTGGCCTGAGATCCTGATAAGGGTGTCACTGTCACACTCTGGAGATAGTCAGTAGGCTAAGAAGAACATCACATCTCCAATCCATTAGTGGAATGGTTCCTATCTTACACAGTTTTTGTTAACTTTTTAATATTTAATGTTTTTAAAATGTTTCATATTGCTGTTTTAATGATATTGTAAGTTACCTAGAGTCCTTTGACAATGAGATGAGCTGCATATAAATTTGAGAAATAAATGCCTTCTAGCATTCACTGATATTCATATTCTGCATTCACATTATGAACTTTTTAAAGGGAATGTTCTGCTTCGTAATTACTTAGTTGAAGACTCTATCAATGACACGAAGGAGCCATCTAGTGTGCTGGAATAGATAGATCACTAGTTATTTCTAACTTGCACCTGGCCCTTCATAAATTCTTTCAGCTTAGATTTTCTTACTTAATAAATGTCAATGAAAATTATGTTATTGGGAGAAAGTAAATCATTTTTTTTTCACCTTCCTGTGAAGACAGAGATACGGTTTCACCATCACCAGTTTCCAGGGTCAGTTTTATCTTTGGGCAGAAAATCCAACTGTTGGAGAGGAGGGGGAAGGGGGAAGAAGAAGAAGAAGATGGAAGAAGAACATAGAAGATAGAAGGGAGAAGGGAGAAGGAGAAGGAGAAGAACCAGAGAGGGAGGAGGAGGAGGAGGAGAAGGAGGAGAAGAAGGAGAAGGAGGAGAAGGAGAAGGAGAAGGAGAAGGAGAAGAACCAGAGAGGGAGGAGGAGGAGGAGAAGGAGGAGAAGAAGGAGAAGGAGAAGAAGGAGAAGGAGAAGGAGAAGGAGAAGGAGAAGGAGAAGGAGAAGGAGAAGGAGAAGGAGAAGAAGAAGAAGAAGAAGAAGAAG
>JANHFN010001365.1:157188-172451 GCA_032468175.1 Toxicocalamus goodenoughensis | reverse complement strand
ATTATTATTATTATTATTATTATTATTATTATTATTATTATTATTATTATTATTATTATTCACACAGTCAGCCAGATATTTAGACTGGATTATACCTGTGGTTTTTGTCTACCTACTTATTAGCTTTTTGTCCCACATTTGTTTATATACATACCTCGAAATGGTGAACATACTTCTACCTCCTGTTTTTGTAGAACAACAACCATGAGAAATGGGTTGGGCTAAGAGACAATGACTGGCCCAAAACATTCAGCTAGTTTTCATGCTTAAAGGAGGCCTAGAACCCGCAATCTCCTGATTTCTATGCTAGCACCTTCATAATTACACCAAAGTGGCACTCTCTAATATGGTGTAAAGCCAGATAGATCAATTTAGTTTCTCCTATTTTAAGTGTTGAAAAGAAAGATAGCAAATAAGAGTTCGAAAATCCACGAAGAAACTGAATGCCCATTCCTCTATTATGAAAACAGACCTTTCCAAAATGGCCATTTAAATTCTTGACTTTATTCAAGTGAAGAAAAAGGTGGGAATTCTTTCATTAATGTTTTCCAAAGTAGTTTTATGTTTAAATTTACTGGGGGGGGGGGCTCACCTCCTTTCCCATAAGGTGAAAAAGGACAACCATGACAAAATATTTCCCAATAAAATACATTCAGTTTTGTGTGTCCTCCTCCTCTTTTCTTCTTTTTTAATTTCTGCTAACTGAATGGAACAAATAAATGGAAAAGGGGACTACAGAATAAAGTGAGTCTTTTTTTTTAATCCTCCAGCCATTGAAAAACCTATAATCTTCAGTCCCAGTAATCTAGTCGTAGAGAGAGAGAGAGAACTGGTCTTTTCTTCCATTACACTCACACACACACACCCATACACACGCATGTCTAGGAATACAATTCTAGGAAAGCAGGTGACAGCTTCTCTTCTACCCCCTCCCTAATCCATCAGAGTCAATTATCTGGCTCAAAGAATATCAAGCCTCTGGTCCTTTTCCCAAATGAGAACTGTCAGATATTCTACAAAAGAAAAGGAAAAGATTGCAACTGGTCCCATTTAGAAGTCAACATAGGTATTTGGGAATGGACAGAAATTAAGTGCTATGAAATTATCT
Organism: Toxicocalamus goodenoughensis; assembly: GCA_032468175.1. Taxonomy (NCBI): domain Eukaryota; kingdom Metazoa; phylum Chordata; class Lepidosauria; order Squamata; family Elapidae; genus Toxicocalamus; species Toxicocalamus goodenoughensis. The sequence continues at coordinate 171,343 of JANHFN010001365.1, read as the reverse complement.
CCCTCTCCCATGTAAGTCGCATTCATAAGATTCAGCATACATTTTAATCAAATTCTAAGTTGATTAGAGCTTGATTTGGCCTTAAAATATTGTACATTGTTATTATAAAACCTTCCAATCATTGAAATAATTGTAATATTTCATTCCTGAATTTATACCAGCATAAGGATTTACTCTGTAGAATTAAGACAACACCTCAAAGCATTTCCCACCTACCATGTCCAAAGGCTATATGAGTTAGGCTAGTATTTTTAACTATCAATTATAAATGACAAATGAGGAGTTGAGCTAACATTTTACCTAAAGCTACACCTCACATTTCTGTGTGAAATAAGAAGTCTCATACCTGAGACTTTCCAACTCAGAACTTATTTTCTTAGCCCTGTAGAAATAAATGAATGCCCATATATAGTATAATTATATAATCATTGCAACATGCTTCAAAGGAATATGAACAACCTTTTAAACATGTAAACAAGCATATCTTCTCTGTCACTGTTGCTCAACTAAAATGTGTACCTATAGATAGGAATATAAACTATCCCTATATGATTCCCTCATAGAGATGAATTTCTGGGTATTAAGAGAGTGGTGTTTTCTTTTCACAAGTGAGACCATGACAATCTTCATAAAGAAAGATAAAGCTTAACAATATGTCTCAGAAAATAACTTAATGAATTCAGAGTCTAGCTAATCTAACATCCACAGATAGTAAGAGCTTTACCTAGTGATAATCAAAGACTTCAGAGTATCCTGCTGGCTCTATTCCATCTAATTGTCTCTGACATTTTCTAGAATGATCCCCGGTCTTTTATTATTGTCTGTAGACTTTTCAGTAACAGCACGTTTGTAAGACCCATAGGCAAAATTCATATTCAATGCCTTAGTACAATAAAATACTGTATATTCTGAACGTTCTGTTATAACCTCAATGGCCACCTCATAAGATAGTTATGCTGCCTGGATTTGTTATGAAACCAACAATAATGACAACGTAGTTAGGAGTTCAACTATACAAGAAGAATTGTTGATCTATCTGTAATCTACTTCAGAACAAATAATTTAAATGATAAAAAGTGTCCTTTCCTTACACTAAAAATCATTCAGATACATATTTATAAATCATGATTTTCTTTTTCTTTTTAAAAAAGCAACTAACAAAGGTAGACTTATATTCAAAACCAATCAACAATACTTTCTTCAACCTTTAGACAAACAACACATTCTCAAAACTTTTGGAAACTGCATATTGGGTTCTTTTCTTAAAAAATTTTTTAGACGAGGCTAAACTGAGCTTCTCTTGTTATAAAAGTATCCAAGTTGTGCTCAGATTGAGAAAAGGTGAAATTGGTAGAATAATGACCAGAAAGTAGATGGCCGAAGACTTCCAAGGTCCCTTCCAACTCTTTATTCTGAATTTTATTTTTATTTTTATTTTTTATTTTTCTTATATGTATCCATGTATTCATAACTATGTTTTTACTTATACCTATTATCTTGTAAGCAATTGACAAACAAAATAAAATAAAATAATTAAGACATTGGAGAGAATATACACTATTCTCATTTGAGTGAAAAATTATGCAATGGATGTTATGTTGTGAATTGAATAAACCTCATGGTGGTCAACTGTCATCAACATCTCCTCCATCCTGTATTTGCTTTTGATTAACCATGGTTTATTCTCATATGGGAGTTTGTCAAATGATGCTTAAGCAAACAAATAGGCTTCAACTCAGTTCTTCTTGTTAAGTTGCTTCCAACTCTTTGTGACCTGATAGATATCACTTCACCAGGATTGTCCACAATCTGATGCTTTGAGTTCTTCTCCTGGTTATGATAGACCCTAATCTTGGAGAAATGAATGGAAGGCAATTGAACAAAATGCCAACAGAAAACAAGAGGGCTATATCCTATTATTAATATCATTGGCTTAAATAGAGGATATGATAATATTTGTGATGTCATTATATTCTGCTGATTGACTTCTGAGCTTCCTCTATTTTGCATGTACAAAACACACTAATTTTAATTGCAGTGTTGTTTATCTGGTGATGTCCATGATCTAAGAGTAATCTTTTAAATGGTTAGAATAAGGTATTTGTGGTGAACATAGACTTTCTCACAGAATTCTATTAATCTGAACAGGATCTAACATGGTATGGGAAGATAGGCTGGATTTGCCTAGGTTTTACAGAGTAAAATATTCCCCAATGAATCTTTTGGGAGACATATGTAGCAGTACCTGGATGGTATCATAAGCCACCTCTCTGTCAGGTGTTGACCTAGAATGGATCTATTTTTAAGAGGTAGAATTTCAGTACCCAAGCTCAGCAGGCTTTTAATATTTTGACAGGGTTATATACCAGACTGACTTTGACACTTTTATTAGCAATGATTTTATTAGCATTTCTTCCATGAATTCTTATCCGTAGTAGACAAGCTGAGAGTCCTCTGATGTGATGGGACCCATTCCAGTCTGTTGCTTCCCTGAAGATCAATACTCAGTCTTGACATCTCTGCTCTGAGATGCATCCAGTTTGCCTTAGCTCTTAGTCTTGAACCCAAGTTTTAAAACAGTCTACCTTATTTTTCCTACCATGTAAGATTTTGACACAATTGTCATTAAAATCAACTCATTATTGAAGGGGAAAAAGCAAAAGGTTAAGACCCCCTCCTCATCGCTGAGCTGGGATAAAATGCAGAAGAGCTAGAGAAACCATTCCCAGTAGGAATGTATGAACGTGAAAGTTGGGCCATAAGGAACACTTGAGTGCCAAACAAATTGACGCTTTTGAATTATGGTATTAGAGAAGACTCTTAAGAGTCCCTTGGACTGCAAGGAGATCAAATTAGTCAATCCTAAAGGACATCAACCCCCAACTGTTCTTTGGAAGGACAGATGCTGAATCTGAAGGTCAAATACTTTGGTCACAAGATGAGAAGACAAAATCATTGGAAAAGACTCTGATGTTGGGAAATATTGAAGACAAAAGGAGAAGGAGACAGAAGAGGATGAGATGGTTAGATAGTGTCATGTTCACTGAACATGAATTTGGGCAAACTCTGGGAGACAGAGGAGGACAAGGGAATCTGGTATGCTATGATCCATGGTGTTGAAAAGAGTCAGATAGGACTTGGTGAGTGAACAACAACAACAAAGACAACCTATATTTTAACATTACATCTAAACAAAGCCATACACCATCATTTAAGAGGCAATTATATAACCTTTGCCATAGATGTCTACCTTAGACAAAATACTGAGAGGAAGTGCCATGGTAGGAGTGCTGTATGATTCCCAAATATTTATATTTTGTGACATGTAATTACCAGATTTGGATTTTACTTCATTGAATTTATTGCTTGTATGCAAATATTTTATCCCCTGAGAGGCAAAAGATTTTAAGGGGATTAAACTAACTAACTAACCAACTAAATAAATAAAAAAAATATGTTATTAGCTCTCATAATTGTTAGCAAGGGAGGCAGGAACAAAATGTCTGATACTTGATCCTTGAAAAAAAGACAGAATTCTGACTGACTGCAACAATTCTTTCTGTGACATTTTAGCCGATATGAAGAAAATGTCAGGCATTAGAATTTCCCTTTGTTATATTTGATGGTGAGTTTGCTGTCATTCATCACTGTTTTAAAAGCCAGGAAAGCAGAATGACATACAATCCTATTGCCTGAGAAAAATAATGTAGCCAATAATCAGTGCTACATATCCCCAAAACTAAAATAACAAAAGTTTCCCAACTACAGACTTGATTAGAATTAAATCTCCTCAGGACTCTGAAAACTTTTATTTATATCAATGTGTTTATTTACCACATGATTATTTAACAGGAATGCACAAACAAATACATAATGTGGCACAATTCTACACACCTTGGTTCTGGAAGACTCTTAGAAAGCATTTCTATGAAAGCTTGAATTTAAAATTTCTCCTTCACTGCCAGCATAGCCAAATGTAGAAGTTTATTTTGTCAATCAACATTCTCCAGTTCTATTGGAATATATCTTCCCAACATCCTTAATGTAGATTTAAAATAATAATAATTGTGTGTTAAAGTTAGAGATGAAAGATGTCTGAGTCTTCGTATGTGTTATGTTCATCATGCTAGGAAAGACTGTCAGGATAGAAAATCAATCAGCATTACATACCTCTAAGATTGGCCATATAGATTTGACTTGACCTGTTTCTTCCATATAAAAACGCAGAATGGCCTACGGCTTTTCTGGTTTTTCTTCCCTTATTTTCTTTATGATCTTAGCTGGTTATCATGTTAGAATTTTCAGCTATAAATACAAGCTCACACCTTCCAATTTATGGAAATGAAGGACCTATGGCTATAACACAAAAGAGACATGCTAATTAAGTACATTTCATTTGCATATACTGCATTTATATGGCTATTGCAACTCCCGAATCAACTGTCTCCAATAATTTTCCCACCTCTGATACATAGTGTTAAAGTTGCAGTTTTAAATATAACATTTTAATAGGAGCTAACATTAAATATATGGGTACTAACTGTGCCCAGCATACGGGCAATTATGGTTTTAAATACAAACTTAGTCAGGCAGCTGTGTCTAAGGTTTTTGAAGACTTAGCTCACTGAGCCATCTATATCACAAAAAAGTAAGTATTACAAGCAGGCATTAACTGACAGAGGTAACACAAGATACAAAGAGATTTGAAATTATTATCCATTCAGATTCAGTCCAGTTACTTTCCTTGCTACTTGTATAAGATGTGGGAACTTGGGATAAGTTGATTCTACCAGTTTCATCCCATTCTTACATGATTCAAACATGTTTTGAATATGGTTCAGTTGTTATGGATCATAAAGGACAACTTCAAAATATTAACTTATTGAGCACATGGGAGGAAAAACGGTCATTCCCATGAGACTTAAAACAAAATGAAAAACAAGAATAACAGTAAGAACAGAAGAGGAAAAAATGTTATCTTTCCACAGAAATGCAGGAATCTCTCTCTATATTTATTTAGCATATGACATCTGCAGTTGTCATGCATTCACTGATATACAACACTAAAACACATTATACATACAGACACAACTATTAATTTAAGTAGCGCTTCAGTGTATATGTATACATACACATATACATAGAGAGAATAGGATAGGATAGGATCGAATCAAATCAAATATTTATTGATCAAGTGTGATTGGACACACAAGGAATTTTGTCTCCTGTGCATGAGCTCTCTGTGTACTAAACAATGAACTATATGTTACCAATGGAGAAGATAGTAGAAAAGATGGGAAGAACAGTAGATACAGCCATACTATATGGATAAATATTTTTAGACAGTATTGTAAAAATTAGATGCTCAGTAGAGTGATGGCATGAGGAAAAAAACTGTCTTATATGTGGACAGTACAATATACAAGATAAATTTTTATTGCCTTCTGAGTATTCCAATACCTTCACAGGCTTCTGCTTTGCTTGTTCTACCAACAAAAGAGAAGAAATAATTATGTCTTTCCTTCCCCTCAATAAAGAGAATATGAACAGCTATAGATCTGCATTTCTTTGTTGCCTTCATAGGTTCCACTGAATTATAATTCTTAATGTGATTAAAAGGGGACTTATAAAATGCAGGGGAGCTAGCATGGTACTAGTATTACATTACATGATATTAAGCATTTGTTTTACTCTCACCCATTTGTTTGTCCTGAACCCATCCATTTGGCATAATTTGGATCCTTGCCTGCTCAAAGATTGTGCACTCCTGAATTAAATATTAGGAAAAACATCTTATCATTAACACCTCCTCAGTAGTAGAGCAGACCGCCTCCGGGAGGTGTTCTGGATAAATTTTCTGGGAGGTTGCATGGCCATCTGTCAAGGAGTTGCATTTTTCTTTGAAAATAAAATCACAGAATCAAGCAGTGGAATGGCCATTTACACAACTGAATTCAATTCCTTGCTTAGCACAGGAATCATGATAAAAGCACCCCCACATGCAGTCAAGGAGAAGCAACCACCACTCTGACTAACTGAATTGATCTTAATTCTAAGAGGTTCTTTCTACTGTGCAGTCAAATGTGCTTCCATGGAATTTAGCTTCTTCTCCTGCAAACCTGAATGATAAAGCGTAAATCTTGGTTGTCTTCTATGTGACACTTCTCCACGTACTTGGACTATCATGTTTGCTTTGTTTTGACTTTGCAGGGCTAAATATGTGCATCTTGCTTGTTTCTTCTTGATCCATGATTATTTTAAGTCAACTTTAATGTTAAAGGTCATTATTTTAATATCTTAATGTTTATCTTGTTATCTTTTCTTGCTTATAAGCTACCTGGAGTTGCCTTGTGGTAAGATGGGTAGCATACAAACTTAACAAATAATAAATAAATAAATAATAGACAAACATAAATATTCAGTTCTTTCCATTTCAGTTTCTAGGACTTATTTTTTAATCACTCAATTTTGAAATATTGTTTTCTGAACTTTTCTCTAAAATCTGGATCCTTCTTAAAGGGTTGTACCAAAGTATAATTACGGAAGTAGCATTTGTTCAACCCAAAATAATAAATCTGCTTAATTCCCATGATACAAAACCTATATTTCTATTTTTTTGTAGCCATCTCGTAGTACAGACTCATCTTCAGTTTGCAATAAACAAGTAATCCAAGAGAGTCAGGTAGACTATATCTTGTAAAAGACTGATAAAAATGTGTTTCTTTGAAATATGCCAAGTTTGATTAGGAACAAATCCTATGAAGGTTGATGGGCAGCTTAAAAAAATTTAAAAATAAAATAAAATGAGGAAGGGGAAGGGAGGAGGAGGAGGAGGAGGAGGAAGAGGAGGAGGAGGAGAAGAAGGAGAAGGAGAAGGAGAAGGAGAAGGAGAAGGAGAAGGAGAAGGAGAAGGAGAAGGAGAAGGAGAAGGAGAAGAAAACTGTAAATGTCAAGCTTTATTGTAGAAATAGCTTGATATTGATACTGGACTACATCTACCAGTACCTCTTCTTGATAAATTCTGTTCTGTCTCCCCTTCTGAAATAATAAAAACAGAAAACAAACCACAACTATTTTAACCTTTTCCCAATCACTTGGGTTAGAAAGGGAAAATGGCAGAAAGCTATTCAGATTTCACTGTTAAAAAAATTAAAGATAGGTGCGCCTTTTCAGTGTTCCTGTTCTATCAATTATAATATTTTTTTTAAAAAAATATAGCCTTTCCCTTTTTCTTACTTCATCCATGAACACATTATCAAATGCCCCGCATTTGATTGTTTCATTGGTGAATTTGTAAATAAAAAAATGGTCACGGAAAGCAGCAAAATGAAAAGAGGTGAAAAGCCTGCCCTGCCACAGCATGAAGGACCCTATGAGGAGTACTGTAGAGCCATTTGTCCGCAAGGACTGAAGGAACAGCAGGCAAACCAGCAAACACTGCTTGAATCAGAAAATGCTACTTTGCTGAGAGGCAGCCAAAGATGAATGGTGGCTGCCTTCTTAGAGCAGGGGTCTCCAACCTTGGCAACTTTAAGACAAAGCTGGCTGAGGAATTCTGGAAGTTGAAGTCCACAAGTCTTAAAGTTGCTAAGGTTGGAGATCAGTATCTTAGAGGATTGGGGACAAGTAGAGGAAGCAGAGGTGGTATTCAGCAGATTCTGACTAGTTCTGCAGAACCTGTAGTGGAAATTTTGAGTAGTTTGGAGAACTGGCAAATCCCACCTCTGACTGGAGATTTTGCAGTATCCTTCCCCTGCCATGCCCACCAAGCCATGCCCACAGAACCGCTAGTAAAAAAAAATGAATCCCACCACTGAGAGGAAGATGTATTTTCTTGCCTTTGAGAAGTGGTCCATCTATGGCCAAGACTTCTGTGGCATAGTCCTATCTGTCATGCTTTATCAGCCATATTATTATATTTCCTATTGCCTGTCATATCTATACTAACTACAGCAAAATCTTTGCAATCTTGTCTTCAGGTCATCTCTTAAGACCAATTTATTTCTTTGGGGTAACAATTTCTGAAATCTGAACTTTTCTGAAAACAACAGATGTCCCTCTGTTCATCTGTTTTCATGTAAGCTTTGTGCGTGTGTGTGTGTGTGTGTGTGTGTGTGTGTTAATTGTGGGATATTCTTGATGATCAGAGTCTTTAATCTGAGCATTAGCTTTGAATTTAAATTATAGAAAAGTGGGCCATAATTAGACTTAAATATTTGTGGCATTGCCTGAAGGGAAAAGGAGAAATGAACGTATTTTTTGCTTAATTGTTTAATTGCTCTTTGAATCACTGGTAGCACACTGATATTTAACAAACAATAAGCTCTTGGGTATGGTAAGAATACTGGGGGGGGAGAAAATAAGGAAAATTCATTTGCAAAATTTTACGAATATTTAATATTAAATCTCAGCGTTGAATTATGAAGGAATATTAGCTATTAGAGGGTGGTACCCATGGCAATGTAGGTACAGTAGATAACCACAAGTGCAATGGGACTTCTCTTCCTCTCCTCCACCTGCTTCGAAAAGTCCTTCAATTTCCTGGATGTTTTACAAAATCACACCAGGGTCTGCAGGAGAAAAGGTGCATTCCTACAGTCAAAATTTCCATTTTATGGCTGCCCCAAAGCCTGGTTTTCACTTATGAGAGATCATCCCATCTTGAATAAGAGAAGCTGCTTATTCAATCACCTGAAACATTTGTAGCAAATTATGTTGTTAGGAAGGCAGCAACATTAATTACATAAACAGACAACCAAGGTCAGAGCTGCCTGGATCTCCCTCATTAACTGCTAATTGCCAACAGGAAGAGCAGTATCGTTCCATGGTGACTTCAGGCAATCAAACACATCTCTTTGTGGCTGCATAATTGAAAGCAGAGTAGAGGTTTTTTTTTCCCTTTATAGATAAAAAGTGTTCATTCTTTTTATAAGGTAATTCTTTCCCCACTTTGGCAAATGCATTGAAGTCTAGATTTAAACTCAGTTGAAAACTTTCATAGTTTAGTGATAAGTATGGGATCCAATAGAATAAAATTGACAGAGCAACAATTATCCATCACCCTCTGAGTGCTATCATCCCTTGAGTTATTTTAATACATGTCCTCCCAAATTTCTTCAATATAACTTTTTAAATTATTCTTCTCATCTTTGTTATCAGTAGCTAGATATCTAAATATGCAAGCGAGGCTTTGATCCACAATTACTCTGACTATCTAGAGAATGTAATCCCATTATAAATTCATCATTGCCATGGAGTTTGCCATTTACTGGAGTTTGCATTGTTTGGCACAATGAAAGGTTGACTTCCAAAATAGACATGTTTCCCACACCCATCGACCCAGTCCCTTCTCCCAGTTGCCAAGTGTCAACAAAAAAAAGGAGCAAATCCAGTCATGAATAAAAGCATATTGTTATGCATCATTTTATCAATGGGCTGCTCCTTTCAAGCTTTTCTTTGAGCCCATTTCTGCTACCTGAGGGATGGAGGCCTTAATTATGATTTTGTCATTTCCATTGTCTGAGACAAATGACTAAGTGGCTTATTAAGGCAATTAAATTTGCCTCCACTCTAACTAATCTCTCGCAGAGCACAATATCCTATTAGGCAGCCTGAGGGGAGGGGAGAGGCAGAGGTTATCTTTGAAACCTTACAATAATAGTGAGAAGCTTGGAAATTAATTATCTTTGATCATTCAGGCAATTTGAAGCACGACTCCTCCTACTCTCTTTCTCTTTGTTCCCAGGTGAGAGGAAACCTTTCCAACAGGCAACACTGACATGAAGGAGAACAATTAAAATCACCCCTCCTTGCAACATTGCTCTTGTGAAGCTGCTCTGCACAACCTGCGTAACTATGATAATCATCTGTTAACTATGCCAAGAGTTATCCCCAATCATTTCCTTTCAGTCACTTTAGTGTAGTGGTTAAGGTACTAGGCTTAGAAACCAGGAGACTGAGTTCTAGTCCCCACCTTAAATACATACAGCATATGTAGTAGGAATTTTTGGCCAAATGGCAAACCACTTCTGCAATCCGCTTTGAATGACCACATAATCCCATGCACATAATCCCATGCAGGGTAGAGTTTGGGCAACTGAATCAAACTGAGTGTTTACTGGTCAGATGCCCTTCCTGTTACCAATGTGGAGTATTTTTCAGACATATTATCAGTGTGCCCAGGGAGATAAATATCTGCCTCTACCTAGGATCGAACTCACAGCCTCCTGATTGTAAGGCAAGAGCTCCACCTCTAGGCCACCGCACCACTCGCAAACCACTTTTGTAATGTTACCAAGAAAATGGCAGGGACTTGTCCAGGCAGTTTTCAAGAGTAAAGATTTCCTCAAAGACACACAACTGCACAAGACATTCTTTCTTGACCAAACAGCAGCATATAGTGGAACGTTCCTTGTAATTATGTGGGAGATTTGTGTTGTTGGAGAGCAATTCCTCATTCTGTCATATTCTTTTCTGCCTGTCCCTTTCTCTCCTCTCTTCCTGCAGCAATCCTCTTCTGGAAGCTAGGTGGAAATTGCAAGTGTTGCTTGCTTCCTTTGACGGGACTTAATAAAACATACTTAGGAGATGGATGAACCTGAAACAGATGGATGCTTTGAGTCCTGGAGGAGCTCCCTATGCCCAGGAAAGCACTGTTACATCGGTGACTCTGAAAAGCACAGCATACTAAGCACCACACATTTAGATTATCAATGCTGCTGTATTTCAATCAACATTTTTAGAACCATCTGGATGTTTCACAGTTCCCTTCCTGTGGCTCTTGTCATTATGTACAAAATCATATCTACAGCATGCCAAAAATAATAATAATTCCAAGTAATCCCATCTGGAGCCCTGGTCAGCAGAGGAATAGATTCTCTCAGGAGGTGGAGAGCTCTTGTGGTTAGGTTGCCATCTGTCCTGGACGCTGTAGTTTCATTTTGCATTGCAGGTCTTAAACTGGGCTGGGGACTGAACTGAATGAATTCCACATTCCTTTTTTTATGCCATTATTATATGCTGCCACCAGTAATCCCTAGAAAGAGACGGATAATTGCCAACAAAATAACTTTGGATATGGTAGCATGTAGTTGAAGTTTTAAGTGACATATTTATTTAGCGTATGGCATATCATACATGGACTAGCAATATATATTAACATTTCACCTAGGGGGCGGTGCTCATCTCTATTACGAAGCCAAAGAGCCAGCGCTGTCCAAAGACGTCTCTGTGGTCATGTGGATGGTATGACTAAACACCAAAGGTGCATGGAATGCTGTTACCTTCCCACCAAAGTGGTCCCTATTTTTCTACTTGCATTTTTAACTGCTTTCGAACTGCTAGGTTGGCAAAATCTGGGACAAGTAACGGGAACTCACTCCGTTATGCGGCGCTAGGATTCGAACCGCCAAACTGCTGACCTTTCTGATCGACAAGCTCAGCATCATAGCCACTGAGCCACTGTGTCCCACTAGATTAGTAGAATGCATCAAAACATAAATGTTGAAAACATTTATGTTCAAATACCAATCTCTACAGTGACATAATGTACATCTTGACATAATATAACCTATTTGTAGTAGTATGAATTAATCAACGATCTGGAAAGCTTTGGGACTGCACAGGACCAAGTTCCACTAAATTCTCCAAACGGATACATGAATTGGACTGAAGTCTTTATTCATTATGTTTTTAGAAATTACTTTGCAGCGTTGGAAACGTTGCCTGCAAGAAAATAAATGTGTGAAAAATTTAGTCTCATTCAGGCAGAATTGATCTTTCAGAGAATAATGTTTTCAGAAGAAATAATCTGTTTCAAGATCAATGAATAGAACACTACAGTGAAGTGGCTACTACCTACCTCTCTTGCTTCTTTCAGATTTAATGGCCCCAGCTGGAAAGAAAGTGAAAGGCCCAAATGCACCTTGCTGCTCTTCTTGTGTCGTAAGAAGAACATGATCCTTCTAAGTAGAAAATCTATTTACAATTCACAATCAGTTGTGAGATTGGGAAAAAAAAGAACCATCAAGACTACCTAACAATAAAAATTGGGAATGAAGGAGAAGAAAATTAGGTAAAACAGAAGAACAAATGAAATCAAGTTTTCTTGGTTGGGGAAAGCATTAGTTGATGAAAGTGGGGGAAATTTTTCAAATAAGGGGGAGAAATACCAGAAACATTTTCCAAATTCTTCACATCTGTTTCTATAAAAGACTGAAACTATGTAGTCCACAAATGAAAAAGACTATTCTCCATTGCCAATATTTTTAGTTAGGAAATATTCTATGCCTGAACTCCATTTTCACTTCCCAAGTCTTTGATACAGTATTAGAGACATCGGAGTCCTGAGGGCAGAATTAGCAAAAAAGAAATATAACATTCCCTGGCATTAACATCACCCCCCTCCATAGATGTGCTTCCTTAAAGAGTAAACACTCTTGATATATTATTTCTTTATGTGCTGCCCCACTCACTCAAACACACACACACACGCACACACACACGTAACCATGGTTTAGTGACTTTATTAATATTCCCCTGCAATTCCCTTCACTAAGACTCAGAACCAGTTAACAACCGGTTTCTGACCTAACAGCAGTTCACCAAACTGCTCAGAAAGTTAACAACCAATTCTCCCAAACTGGTGCAAATTGGGTGAATCCCACCACTGCTCAGAACTGTCCCAATTAAGTCTAGTCACAAGCAGGCCAAGATTAGTCCACAAAGCAATGGCCCAATAGTCCACAAAGCAATTGAAAGTTGCTCAAACAAATAACTCCACCAAACAAATTTAAATCCATACACAAGAGAGCTCATGAGGTAAGAGAATTCCAGAGTCTACAAAGCACGAATCAGTCCCAAACATGGTGTCCATCCAGAGGGAAGCAGAAAACACGATGACCAAAAACATACAGCTAGAAAACAAACACGTTATTCCCAACAATACCCCCCTCTGTCTGCTGTGATAAATAGTCAAGTTTCCAGTGCAGCCCATCAAGTAGTCTGGCTGATGTCCATTGCTCCTGCCTTTTCTCTGCCATACATGTTTTTGGATCAGTTCAGCAGTCAGTTCCTCCTCCTCTTCACTGGCTGTCTCCCACTGCAAGCTTACCCCAGCAGAAGCATCCTCCAAATCTCTTCCAGCCAGCCATTCAGAGCCATCAATCAACTCAGTTCTTGACGTGCGAAGAATGGGCTGAGCTGATATCTGAGGAATCTGGGGAGTCATCCAAGGGAGACATCACACTATGAAAGGAAAGAGTAAGCTAAACGGGAATGGGATAGTCTGATTTCTAGACAAAATCCGGTTGACCAGGCTTATGTTTTGCCTTCCTTACAAGTTGCTAGACACCTGGGATTTTTTCTAGATAATGAAGTGGTGATGAAAAACGGTCTTTTCTCTGCTTCCACTCAAAGAGAGACAATGAAGAAGTGTTGAAGAAATGTATTGCAGACTTCGGCAGCATGGACATTTTTTAAAAAGTCTCGATGGTTATTGATTTTGTCTGACAAATCTTGCCTGGATAAATATGGAGCCTAGAATCACCAGCTGATATTGGATACTAACAAGTGTTTAATGAAGTATGGACAAAAACATTAATTCCTCTTCCTGGCAAATTATTAGAGCCTGTTTTTCATTTCTGAATTAATAGTAGTACAATGCATCATTAGTGTTCCTTTATCCAGTTAAAAAAATGACTGATAGCTATGAGTATGAGAACAACTATTACTAATAAAAAGATCTGATTCAACATATTGGGTGTAACATGGTGCAAGCTTAGAAAAGGGGCCCACAATCTGCAAAGTCATGCAGGGAGCCTCTATGGCTAAGACTAGACTAGGACGTGAGTCAACCCAATATCAGTCCAACCAATGAGCCACACTGGATGTCCTGTCCCAGTCCATAGACACAAAACTTGGAGCTTTAAAGACTTTATTGAGATGCCACATTGTCTTGGATGAAAGTTTTCCCCAGGTCCCATTCACACCAACTACAAAGTTCCACTGAGTCCAAGTCTGCTCAGCCTAGGCATAAAGTTGCGAAGTCCATAGGCAAAGGCACAAGTCTGCAAATACTTACGCATGCACAGAGAGAGAGAGAGAGAGAGAGAGAGAGAGAGAGAGAGAGAGAGAGAGAGAGAGTGATCGAGAGACA
>JANHFN010001365.1:103243-125239 GCA_032468175.1 Toxicocalamus goodenoughensis | reverse complement strand
TTTATATGTATTTTACCTTGGCTGTTCACCGCCCCGAGTCCTTCGGGAGAGGGGCGGTATATAAATATAAATAAATTGAAATTAAATTGAAATTGAAATAATGCAATCAATTCCCCAGAGGTTAAGGTTTCCTTTTCACTAGAGGTGTTCAGACACAGCACATCTCATTGCACTAAGAAGGAGTTGGATTCCACAGCCTCTCCCAGATTTATAATTCTGTCACTCCAGAAGCAGCCAAGACAGCGGTTGCATGGAGATGTGGCTCATTTAGTTTAGCTTTTAATGCCCCAACAGCCTAATAAGACTGCAGCACAAACACAGAAATAGACACAAACCCTTAGATTGACTTCAAAGTTCCATTCTGTTTCAGAAGACTTGAATGCTTTTCATGTTTACACATTTATTATTATTTTGCAGTTCAGATGCAGGAACATAGCTCTATCTCCCAAATGTTAATTAGCGACGCATAAACATGATGCATACCAACAACTGGTTTGAAGGTGGGCAGATATATGAAATGAATAAATGAATGAATGAAATCCAAGCAATTTCAGTTTATTCATGCTTGTAAATTATTATTTTTAGATTCATAAATATCAGGTGGGGTCCCGTAACCCACTGAGTGAACACCATGATCAAGTGTAATTCTGGAGTCAATTACATTCATAAATCATAGGCTACCTGTATTACAATGAACACCAACATAACACAGAGCATAGTTGTTATGGCCATTTCTGGTTGCAATCCTCATCCTATACCTGATGGGTTTATTGAATAAACTGAACAAGTCATTATTCTCAATGTTTTGTCGAATAAACTCCGTTTTTCTGACGACATCACTAGGAATTCCATTTATGTATACTGAGAGTATTTACACCAAGACAAATTCCTTGTGTGACCTATCACACTTGGCCAATAAAGAATTCTATTCTGTTCTATTCTATTCTATTCTATTCTGTTCTGTTCTGTTCTATTCTTTGTTCTGTTCTATTCTATTCCATTCCATTCTATTCTGCTAAGTCATAAATCACGATTTAGAAACTGCTAGGGTCATCCCGCCACAAGAGCCAAACAGCATCCAACTTAACACTATGCGAATGATAGGAGAAGACGCTGCAGATCCCGCCCCTCTTCAGTTCGGGGCGGCGCTACGGCCTCCACGCGATGTTCCTCGTCAGAACTACAAGGACCATCACGCCTTGGGCGCGAGGGCTCGCGGCGTCGCCTCCGTTGCTAGGATCTCCTAACGGCCCCTTTCCTTTCCCAGGCAAATGCCGTTGCCGCCAACGCCGCTCTCTCCGGCGCGGGTGTTCGCTGAGTTGGTGTCCTCGCCCGGAGACGATGAGCCGGCCAGAGCCGCCGAAGGAGGGCCGTTTGGGAGGGAAGTTCACGTGAACGGCAGCGCAGAACTCAGCGCCGGACCAGATCGGGCTAAAGTCACGGTTTATTTGAGAAGCAAGAAAGGAGAAGCCGGCGCAGCGCGCGGTAGCGTCACTCGCAGACTTGATTACGTCACCCAGACGGTTCGGCAGCGCGGCGGCATCTCGGTGGGTGAAAATAAAAAGGGCCCCCTCTCTCCGCGTGCGCGCAGCCGCAGTAGGTCTCCCGCCCTTTGCCAGCCTGCTCAATTCTTTGGGTCTTAAGTCCACAAGTCTTAAAGTTGCCAAGTTTGGGGACCCCTGATTTAATCCCACCGTTCCTAGGGAGGGAGCCCGGTTAAGTAGCTTTGTCCACCAAAAACCATCCCCTGTGCTTCATGCCCACCTGGTTTTAGTCTAGCTAGCATGGAAAACCCAAAGGTGGTTGTTGTTTTTTCAAGGGGCAACTGGACTTTTCTGTTTTTTCTTTGAAGGTGTTTCGCTTCTCATCCAAGAAGAGAGAAGTTTCGCTTCTCATCTGAAGAAGCTTCTTGGTTGAGAAGCTAAATGTCTTCAAGGAAAAACGAAGTCCAGCTGCCTGGGGGCAAACATCACCTGGATGACTGAGAATTTCCATAGACATCTAGCATGAAGGAACGCCTAGCTGTTCTGCCTACTGGCTGAATTCGGCTAAAATATGCTTTCTGCTCATGGGTGGCTCAGTGTGCTGTACGCATAGAAATACTTGGATAAAGGGATCATCTGGATCAGGGGTCTCCAACCTTGGCAACTTTAAGACTTGTGGACTTCAAGTCTTAAAGTTCTCAAGGTTGGAGACTTCTGATCTGGATAGTCCCCGATCCATTCCAGAGGTAGGCGGTCGTAAATTGTTTTTATAATGCCGTGTAGCTGCAGCTGCTAGTAGTTGATCTCAACTTATTTTGATTTTAATCTCACTTGTCAGTCAGGAGCCCATGGCAGCGTATGTAGCATACAATTTTTAACTGCAGCAAGCAAGGCTGTGAAGTAGATTGAGTTTAGGCAGGTTCATTGGCTCAGAATCACCAGGGAGCTGGGGTTGGACTAGAAAGTGAATCTTCTTGCTTGCTAGTCATTTCAATACCAAAGGTGCTTTTTCAAGAGAAAACTGGACTTTTTGGTTTTTCTTTGAAGATGTTTCTTCAGAGCTAAAGAAGCTTCTTGGATGAGAAGAGAAACATCTTGAAAGAAAAAACCAGAAAGTCCAATTGACAAAGCTCTTTGGGGGGGACAACCATGACTTGGAGGACATTTAGTCATCCAGTACCTTTATCATTAGGGTGCTCTTGCCTGAAGGCCATCTATCAGTGGTAATATACCTTCCTTATTTATCCTGCCAGATCAGATACAGAGCTGTGGTTCATACCTTCCTAACTAAAGTTTTTCCACTCCACCATTGTGTCATGCTTTCCCAATCCACCGTCCCAAAGGAGGGGTTATTTCCTATAATCATATATATTACTTAGCCATCATGAAGGAACGTCATTAGGCAACTAGCAACAGTTATATACTGATCTAAAAGTCATAATTTTTCCTGAGTTCATATGGATGTAATTCCAACCTGTTTCAGACCACTCAGCTATGAAACTTACTGAGTTCCTCTGGATTAGTAATAGTTATGATACTTCATCTAACCTAGAAATAAGATATAACACTGTTTGTGGAAACAATTTTGAAGGAAAAAGCACACAAGTAAAATACAAAATATATGTGGCCTTCAATTAAATCAGAACTCCTGGTCACTTCATCGTCAAATTCATGCAATTTTTAGGCAACATTTTCAGAGGTGCTTTTTCATTGCCTTTGTTCTAGGGCTGATAAGGTGATATCCTAAAGTCAGCCAATTGATGCTAGCCAGTATTTTTATTTTAGTTTACGTCAATTACAGTTCTTAATATAGTTTAAAAAAATCTTTGAGAATAATTTTGTTTCTTTTGAATGGTTTGTTATGCTATGAGTAACACTTAATTACTGTCCTATGAATGGCAGGTACCAGGTTATTTATTTATTTATTAAATTTATATTTGCTGCCCATTCGCTCATGGTGACTCAAGCTGGCTTACAGAATTTAGGATATTCCTGATGGTGCAAGTCTTTCAAAGCATAACTTATTAAGTATTTTTGGAAATTGTTCACTCGGTCATGTTTATTAGGATTGTTCAGTCCTTTGAATTTCAAAGCAAAAAAATTTTTTTACATGATTCCAGGAAGGGGCACAACTGCTTTAAAAAATTGCAAAAAGGCTTCTACTTTGAAGCACTTTTTTACTTTTGATTCAAATAAATGGTTAAATGTTTTCATGATAAAGTATGGGTTAAAACATTGCTTAAGAAAGGGTGTTAAGTTTGGGTCTGGACTTGATCCTTATTAATATAACTTTGTTAATTTTAGTGAGTCTGTCCCAGCTCCAACTCACTTTTACTGTTTTGAAATACATTGCCGTATTCTGTTTTTTAGTATGCCTAAAAGAACATTGATCTTAAGTAGTGGACTTAAAATTATCATTTTTCTTCCCCAAGGAAAATGATGTGACTGTGACAAAAAACTTCAGTAGAATAGACAATGCGTATAAGATGGAAGCTGAGGCAAGTATCTTAAATAAAAGCACCATTAGTCTCAAATATGTTTGTTTTGATTTGATAAAACTTTTAGAACTCTCTAGATTTGAATTGTTAATTTTATTAAATTCACTCATTTGCTTTTTCATTTAGCATTGCATCATGTTAAAGCTAATTTAGAATTTTAATGGGAAACTTAATGAAAATATTCCAAAATATGTCATTAATTGCTGTGGTATCTTAGGACAAATTTTTTGTCTCTTCTACATATCTAGTGTTTTGATATATTAAAAATGGGTAGTTTTTTCAAATAGTAAAATGAAGTGAGTATTGAAGAGATGTGTTGCTAAACTGTAGCATAGATTCATATTTGAAAGTGCATATTTAAATTATGGCTTATCTAATGAAAATCTCTCTCTGTAGATTGCTATGGCCCTAATCTAATAGTAGTAAATACTAGCAAATGGTTTAAAATAGGGTATTTTAAAAGTATTTCAACACCTTAAATGATGTTCAGAAAAATAATTTTAAAAATAAATCTTATTGAAAAATATTTTTCTTTTCATCACTTAAGTTGTTGAAGTATTTCTCTATTTTTAATATTCACAATTTTCAACCACTTGCATAATTCTCACTGACCTGAACTTTTAGTGTTAAAAGTTAGTGTTTGTTCAGGGTCACCCCACAGCACTGTAGTATAAAATCATTTTATAAGTTTATCCATTTTTAATATTTTGTTTAATATAATTAAAAGAAAAATAAGCTATGTGTTTACTTGACTACACTTTGCAGCCCTATTAATTAAAGCCCAACCTTTAATATTTATATATGTAACATTGCTTTCCAATGCTCCAAGATTGGATTTACTGCATCAGTTGTATCTTTTCAGATAATACCCTAGCCAGTAATTGATTTTTAATTCACTATACTTGGTTTATTTTACAGATTTTGAGCCAGCTTTATAATAGTAAACAGTGTGAGAAAGTAAATAAAAAGTGAGAGGCTAGAAAAGATCCATATATCCTGCTATATTTTGTTTTGGTCATCTTGCAATTAAACCATTGAAAAAAGGCTTTTATATTTTTATATTCACTTACAGGTCTGCATTATATTTACTGATTTTGGGAAAATGCAAGATACATGTAATCACCTTGTTGAAAAACTAGATAAATCTGTTATCATCAGCTCACCTCACTTTTACCACACGATGGAGGCTGTAGATACCCTTCGGTAAGTTTCTCAATACATTTCTCAAAAAGGTGTGTATTTTTGGCTTGCTTATTTCACTGTGAATGTGTGTTCCAAGCAACACAAGTAAAAATACTATTTTCTTGCTCAACTTGAAGAGAACTGACAGTGCCATATATAGAGATTGCAGCTTTAATAGCTAGGGCCAGGGTTGTCAGACCTAAAACTGATCATCTGGTTCCTACCAGCATTTCCACATAGCTGCAAGAGGAATGCAATCACTACTATGTTACTAATAAAAAGACTGGAGTTACTATGGAAGGTTACTACTGTAATGTGTATTTCTTTCCTATCAAGTCTTGGAGGTAGGAGAGGTTGGGAAATACTGCAGAATGTCAGAATGAAATACTGAATTAGATTCAGACAAGTTGGACACATTTTCCATCTCCCCAACCTTCCTCCATAATTTAAGAAAGAGAATAATATTAAAAAAGCAATATTGAAACAAATAAGGTTATTTTTATTACTATTGTCATTCTTTTCATTATAACCCATTTTTATTTTTTGTACGACTGAAGTTGGATAATGTTGTTTCCTATTTTCCCCACAAGAAGAAACCTGTGAAGTGGGTTGGGCTGAAAAAAAGTGAGTGGCCCAAGTCACTAATCTAATCTCTAGAATGCTTTCTAGTATTGTAGCATGTACCTAAATTAGGGAAGCAATCAGAATAAACCAATAATTTTTTTTAAAATGGGGTTGTATATATTGGAAGTATTTTCAATTTGCTCTTCATATTTCCAGGATTGTGTGTACAGAACAGTGGTAAAGCAGACTTGCCCTCAACTATACCATTATCACTGAGTCTTGATAGCACATGGTTAGAATGCAGTACTGCATGCTAGTTCTGCTGACTGCCAGCTGACTGCAATTTGGCAGTTCGAATCCCACCAGGCTCAAGGTTGACTCAACCTTCCATCTTTCTGAGATCGATAAAATGAGGATCCAAATTGTTGGAGGCAATAGGCTGACTAAACCACTTAGAGAGGACTGTAAAGCACCATGAAGACTAATAGCTGAATGCTATCATAGTTTATAAAGAAAAGGGAATAAATAAGAAAAAAGGCAAGTTTAGTTCTTAAAAATTACTTCAGTTTTCTTTCAGAAAAGAACAGATCTTTAAACAAATACTATTAAGGGAAAACTTGTAATTATGTGGAAATGTGTGTAATTATGTACCTAGAGGTGCAGTTATGTGATATTGAAGTGAGTTATTATGTATCCTGAGGCTTCACTTTACCTAAAAAGAAATGTCATCAAATTCTGAGTTTGACAAGCATAAAACTGCAATTTAAATAAGAACCGATTAACTAAGTCTTGCTGCTCTTTCTTTTCAGGAGGCAGGTATGCGTTTCTGCTGTTAGAAGTGCTCAGCAAAAAGCTCAAGAAGTTTGTCAATTGTTTGGACACTCCGTAGGGAAACCCCTGCTAATCAAGGAAGAGGAGGTAAAGGAGTCAGAAGGTCATTTTGAAGATCATACAGACAATTCTTCAGATTTATTCAGTTTTCAGCAGAAACTCCAAAGTGCCACTATCCACATTTCTTCAAGGGTATTTGCTGTTTTTGAAATAAAGGGAGAGAAGAGGAAGAAGGCTGCTCTGATAAAAGGGAACTAATTAACCTCTGAAACCATTAATTAGACTTTGTTTTTCCTTTATGAAGAAGAATGTACTCAGGAAGCTCATCTTGATTTTCCATAGTGTTAAATTTAAAATTATAGTTTAAGTAGAAACTCCTTCTATTGAACGGGATGAAAAATGTGGATCCCTGCCAGTGTTTTTAAAAAGTCATTGCTATTCAGATGTTGTATCTAAAATTAAGGGAAAGTCTATCTTACAATTATTATTAGCAAGTCATACAATGCAAGAAAAAGCTCATTGAGCATGATTTTGAAGCAATTACTGAATCGTTCTGTGGCTCAGCAAGGCAAACAGGTAGGTGTGCCTTGCAGTCCTCCTCCCCTTGTCAGTGGGTTACGCAAACTGGTTTATCTAAAAAGCATACTCAGAGTTCTACAGCAGCCAGTAGACCTAAAAATTTATTCTGTTATTCATGCAGCAGTACACACGTTTGGTTTGGTCCAGAGCAATCTATTGAAATAAAATATTTGTACAACAGCTTCATTGTGGCTTTCTTACTGTTAAGTTGAAAATTGTTTACAATTAGGCTTTTGTTCAAGACAGTATTAAGGAGATTGTTTTTCTCAATGCTTTATAAACAAAACAAATTAGTACAGTACTTTGTACTGGGCCACCAAATTGTGCTTACCACTGAATAGGGAGAAGAAAAAGGAACACACATTAATAAATAATAGATGTTGCAGTTGGTTCACTAAAAAAACAACTTATGGATTAATTTGCATATATTATGGTAGTTTCCTTAAGTAACTTCTTACCATAATCCAAAAAATCGGGTTCTATTTGCAAAATTTGAGAGAATTCCCTGGAATATTTTGGCTTTCAGAAATGATTATTAACTGTTAAATATGATAGATGATTTATTCCATATAAAAATATAGGGTCTAAAGCAGATAAAAGAAAATACATATTAAAATATGTATGTGGTAAAGAATCAACATTCAGATAAATACATTGCATTTACAGGATACCCCAATCTGCTCAAAATTAACAGGTTCTTTGCTCATCTTCCTTAACTATAAATTTAGCAATTCTACTCATAGAGTTATACATTTGCCCAGAAGGACGTAGGACTATGCAATTTAGATCCCAGTGGGCTGTTCTTTCAAATAGGGATCTAAGCCTAAGAGTGGATATAAGGACTGTATATTGGATGTAAGTCATTTACAGTCATTGACTGCCTGAAGTCTGGAACCCATAGACACGATGATATGCTAAGTCTTCTTTGAGATACTTTGCCATGCCTTTACTGTAGCTGCCTTCAGCCATTGCTTGTTTGTGGGTCTTTTTGCCTTCAGTCTTGTCTTCAGTAAGTGGATAGCATTATTGGGTTATGATCAGGTCATTGACTTGTCCAATGAGGAACGTCTCAATTTTTTGCCTTGAGAAACTCTTGAATTGCTTTTGTTATATGTTTTGGGTTATCTGTCCTCAATATGAAGCCACATCCTATCAGTTTTGCAGCATTTGGCTGAAACTGAAACGAGTATAGCCCAGAATTCATCCTGCTACTTTTATCAGCAATCAGACCATCAATAAACACCATGACCCAGTTCTATTGGCAGCCATCCAGACCTATGTCATAACACTGCCTCCACCATAATTGACTTATGAGTTATGCTTCAGATGAGCTGTTCCTTTCCTTCTCCATTTTTTTTTCTTTCCATCATTCTGGTACAAGTTAATCTTGTTATGGTGTCATTAGTCCAAAGAATCTTATTCCAGAATTGGGTAGCCTTTTTAAAGATATTTTCTGGCAAAGTCTAATCTGGCCTTTCTGTTCTTGAACATTATCAGTGGTTTCACTTAGTATTTACATTCATGCAGCTGTCTCTAACTGTAGACTATGACAATGACACTCCTACCTTCTCAAGAATGTTCTTGATTTGGCTAGCTGTTGTGAAAGGGTTTTTCTTTATCAATGATCTGACCACCAATTCTGTGGTTTTAGTTGTTTTCCATGGTCTACCAGCCTTTGGTGTTGCTGAACCTATCAGTTAATTTCTTCTTTTTAAGAACATTCTAAACTATTGTTTTGGCCATTTCTCCCCCCCCCTTTTTTTTTTGTTGCTATCTCTCTAATGGGATTGTTTTTTCAACCCAATAATGGTTTTTTTCACTTGCATAGATACCTTTTGGATCTTACATTGAATGTTCCAGTGAATATATCAAATGCAAATGTAATACTCATAACCAACTCCAGTTCTTTATCAGCTTGATTTGTCATGGACTAACAAGAGAACAAGCCACACCTGGCCATGAAACTGTCAGCCATTTTTGTCCTATCATTTATGGGCTACCAAAATTGGGGGTGGTGTATTCAAATGGCTGTAATTCTTCTTAATGTCACACTTCTGTCAAACCCCTTGAATATTAAAGTTGAAAATCTTCACTTTGTCACATCTTAAGTGTTTCATTTCAAATTCAATGTTGTGATGTACAAAGGCCAAATGCCACAAAACCTATCATTGTCATATTATATACAAATCTGACTATACATCCTCTCACGATTATTGCAGGTAGCAGAAGCACCCACATTTGGCCAAGGAATCCAACTACTCAAATCTTGTTCTAGAATAGGCCATTAGATATAAATTTATCTGTAGTTGGGAACAACTAAAGTAGCAAAAATGACAGGGATTTTTTTAGAATAGCCTTAGTCTGAAAAATAATGTTGAGCAAGAGAATTATGTCTGATGTAGCAAACCATGTTTTAAGTATTTTAGCTCAACTTGGGTAAACCTATAGTGCCTGATGAAAGAAACATTGCTCCACTACTTCTCCATGTAAGACATACTGCAGAATATATAATTTGTGGCTCACAGATGAAGATTCTGCTCAAACTGGGAAATTTTATATTTTTTCATTGATTTCAAGGGGAAGAACTGTCTTGTGGTAGGAGCAAGATAATGCAATCGGTTGGAAACCTTGAATAATCAAATTCTTTTACAACCATTCTCCATTTTGAATTAATGTCCACCAATTTTAATTAAAAAAGGTAATCTTGGGTAGGTTAATTTTGTTCAATTTTGATTCATCCACTCAGAAATATTTTCTGTAGGATTTCTAAGATTTTCAGATGAAAGTATTTACGTACTTGTACCCACACAGGTGTGATATGACTTCCAGTTCTGCTAAAATGGAAAACAATCTTCATATATACTGAATGTACAGGTGCATATGGAAGATCCTGAACCTCAGGACATATTGCAAGTATGACATGCTCCTTAACATATTTCCAGTGCATCTAGTTCAGAAAAATATCAGAACATGGCTATGGTATACTTTGCACCAAGCCAAGTTAATTTGGAAGCTCAGCCTCTGTGCTTTAGAGAAGTAACCAAAAGAAAAGGCTTCAACATAAAAGTCCTGAAATAGTCTAATGAAGAATTGGAATATTTTTAGCAGTTATGCTAATGTGGAGTTTAATAGGAAAAATTTGATCCATATTCCACAGCCAATAATACTTTCATAACTCACCTGGCAGCCAAGTTATAATTTCTTGAAAGTATATTGATTGGTTCTTGGATTATTAACATCAATCTTTATCATCCATCCATTATGCTAGGACGATACTATAGAAGAATATCACACAAAATAAAACTGAAAAAAATCTGAAAACAAAAGTTACACTGAATTGTAATGAGAAATCCTGAATCTTTCAAACTAATTACAGGAGAAAATAAATACAAATATAATAGCAGACAACGTATATTGTTGCCAAGAAAACAATGTGAGTATACCACTCTGTAATCATACATTATTTTCTTGGCAATATGATTTTTCCTCCTTTTTTGTTTGGGTGGAATTTCCCATTTGTTTTTTCCCCGTGTTACTAAATCCAGCATAATAAAATTCTGCAAACCTATAGGAACAAATGTATTTGAAGTTTTCTATTTCTAACTTCCTACAGCTGGATTATTTAGTAATGAAATATTGCATTAACATTTCTTTGAAAAGCAATATATCTACCAATGCACAGCCTTTTATATAAAAAAATCAGAAATAACCAAGATTGGACCCACATTTGTCCCTCCAGAGAATGCTCAGCAGAATTGAGATAAAGCAGAGTAACGATAATTCATTTCATTTTATTATTCAACCTAATACTCAGCATTTCCACTCACATTGTTCGGTGGGAATCTCCCATTCAAGGGCTCCATGGGGAGCGGGTAAATAAAACCAAGATGGCGACAGTGATCAAATCCCACTTAAAAAGTGTACTACCCACATGACAGATACTGAAAAGTAGTTGACTATCAGTGTTACCATCTTTATTGTTTTATATCCTCTCGATGTTGCTCCATTCCATTAAAGTAGATGAGATCTGCAGCATGAATGGATTTTTTTAAAATTGATTCTTCCATTATCTGTGCAATTGTTTTTGCAAAATCTTCATTATATTCCTCCTGCAAGAACCTCATTAATGATAGAAATCAACACAACTTAGAAAAACGAGTTTTCTATTTATTTAAAAATAGGTTTGTTACTACATTGCAGTGACAGTAATTCTTACACTTACATTCTAGTTTGTATAAAAGGATTCCAAGTATTATTCATCAAAACCAACATAAGTGTTTCACATAACAATAAAAGTTTCAATCAATATATACAAAAAGAAAGGGCACTGTTCATCCAGGTGAGAGACTGCACTTTATAGTATAATTAAGATTTCTAGGGAAATTAATCTTGAAAAAACCTAAAGGTATTATAAAACATATTTGGGATTTACATATTGTACAAAACAAGTATAGCTTTAAATGTGTCAATTTTAAAACTAAATGTTCCAAGACAATTTCCTTATATTGTTCTATTTTATATATTTCACATTTTAAGTGACAAATGTTTTACTTAAAAATAAAGTCATGTGAACCGATTATTCAGATTTAACTAATTTTTCAGATTTTTTGCAGTGATGGTCCAAAAATGTAACAAATAATGTGTGACAACATTTCTTTAGGTGTATGTCTGATACATATGTTAAATGCCATCTGTGCAAGTGTACAAATTCTGTGCAAATATTTCATAAGTAATTTCTACAGCAAGCATTTTGTCAACAATTTATTTTCTATCACAGCAGTTTCTTGATGTGTTTAATTGTATTTTTAAAAATTGTATTTTCTAAAAACTCAGTATTTCATATCTATGCAAAATAAGTCATTGCTTAATTTCTTTTTGTTTAACAGAAATATTTCCTAAAATTATACATTTTAGAACAGACTTGAGGCTTGGTTCTGGTAATTCCACAAATAATGCCATTAGTGTCTTCATTCCACCCTATTCCTTTTAGATTTTTAAAAATCTATATTGAGTTGAATCCCATTATATCCCTCCAGAAATTAGACTTTTCTTATAGTGGGAACTGTTCTGAAACATATATAACAGGCAAATTCAATATCTTAGTTGCCCTTACACAACAAAAACCACTAATAAACCAACATCAGCACTTTCAAAAGTTTACAATAACGTTAGATTTTATCTTTCATCTTTCTGAAATTAAAGTGTTCTGTTCAAAGAGCTCTGAGCTGAAAACAAAAACAAAAATGTTTTTCTATAGCCAATTGTAACTTAAATACAAATTGTGTACAGATAACACCTTAAAAATGCAATACCAGTGATTTATATTAGAAATGATATTCAGACTTGGCCATCATATATGAAATGTACATCTTTTTAAAAATATAAACATATGTACATTATTTACAGTAGAAACTGAGCAGCCCTTTTATCAGATGACTCCTTAGATCCAATTATATGAAGTGCAAGATTAACAGATACATGAAAATGTAGAATAAAATCCCGATCCAGTCGGTTCCTTACATTTATGCAGGATTCCCACAACTGAACTGTTCACCTGAGGGGGTTTTGCAGATTGCGGGAGGGGTCAAAGCATACTTCTCTGTGTGCCTCTTGACACAAAGTGGAAATGCAAAGTGGATTCAATTGTGCCCTAAAACTTCATTAGATGTAATACATCAATGGGAAGAGTTTATGTCAGAGCAGAGATGACAATCTTTAGTTCGCTGGGCCAACTCTCTTTACAGAAAGCAAAACTCTTGATAAGGGGACTTTGATGGTTCCTTTGTAAAGTTATTTAAGACTATTAAAGCTTGTGAAACTGAAATCCTAAATTGGTACTTCAAGAACATTTGTATTATAGCATGTGAGATCTTTGTGTGTACAAATATACATGCCCATTTAAAAGCTGGTATGTAATACTCTTGCATGACTCTTATAGAATGTTTAACAAAGTTATTTTAAAATAATATTCACTGATAAAATTGACAATATAGTACAAATCATACTATTAATTGCTCTTAGGGGCAAATGTACCTTAGAACAATCAATTCAATATAGGAAGACAATTCTTTCCACACTTCATTACTTCTCACTAACAAAAATGATCATTGTTTGATATCCACTATTAGGCTGGTGATTATTATAACTGCTAGGAAACAAAACTCAAGCCTGCTAGTTTTATTATTAAATTTGGAATTTTTCAATTTTTAAAGTGAAAAACTGTTGTTTTGAAATGAATGTAGAATGCTTTTCTATCAGACCACAGCATATTAACCATAGTTAACAATGAAATAATGGAGTAGCTAGCATTTTGAAACTAATAGTCCATGCTGTATCAGAATTCTTTTTAGGTTATATTAAATTTGCTTTTATGACTGTCAAGTTTGTAAGATAACTTGAATGAATATCAGTAAGTACCAAGAGATGATATGTACATATTTATGCAAATGTGCAAAGAAATGTATTTTTCTAAAGATAGTATAATATAATCCATAATATATTTTATTATAGATCATCACAAATTACCGAACCATGAATTATTGCTTATCTGGGTTCTAAATGAAAATTGTTTTTGTTGGTACAGCAAGAATCTTGTAAATCTTGTTAAACCAAATCAATTAAGGAAATTTAAATCAAGTCAAGCTTAATCTTATTTAGGGAATGTAGCATAATTACAGTGTTATACTGTATTTTTGGAAGAAAATTGCCAAATAATATTAGGAAAAAGATAGTCAGTAGGGCCTCTCAGTACTACAACAAATTCTTCAGGAAAAGGAAAGTGTTACAAAGACTTTCAATTTTTGTCATTTTTTCAGGTCCTATAATGGTCATGTATATTATTCTTTGTCCCAAAAGTATACCAATATAAGCATGCCAAGTGGGACATGATAAATGCAGTAGGGCTACAACGATAATTTTCTATTTGGTTTGAACTTTCTATTATACGCCAGATAGATAATATGAGGAAATCAGGTAATTTAAACTTCCTACCTTCTGCAACAAAATCTTAAAATGTATAATTTAATGTTTTTCACTGTAAGTTGTAAAACAAGTTTTCTTTGTACACAACTTGTCATCTTTTCATGGCAATGCCTCCAATGTTACCAAGAATATACATTAAAAAAAACATGTAGAAAAGTCCATTCCCCTTAAGAATCAGTATTAAAATATGCATGTGCAATTCTTTAAAATATTAAAGAAAATAAACATATTTTCCAGTATAATATGAAGATTGCCCAAACATCACAATGTGGAAATATGAAGTGCTATGGAAGTTTTTAAAAATGCCGTATGATGATGACATTACTTTTTAAGTTAGGGAGACAAGTTCTTACATGATGCACATTTTCTTATAAAGGTGGTTAGCTTAAAAAAATGTGAAAAAACTACACTTTTAAGTTCTATGGTTAAACCACAAATATACTTTAAAGTTGGGTTGCCACATAATTGGCTGGAGTTCAAAATGAATATTAAATATATTTGCATTCCAAGCAATCAATTTTCCCGTGTCTGTGCTAAACTCTATTCAATTGAAATTTCCTTTACACGGATTTGGCTGTGGTGACTAAAACTACCTACAATTCTCCAACTGTGTGTAAGATCAAGTAGCTGATCAATACCACAATCTTTGGTAGTGCCAATAATCTATTTGGAGGAATGAAACACTGAATTCAGTGAAAACATAGAAGCTTAAGATTCAGATCCTTACTCTTCAAACTGCACTGTCAAAATTAATCATGTCAAGCATCTTTGGAACAGGCAACACACTACTGTACATCTGCATTTTTAGATAATGTATTTCCAAATAAAATCAAACAAAATTAAATTGCCATCTTTTGCACATGTCCCATTTCCTGCAAGAATGTTAAAGTAAAAGTGTGGTTACATTTTTGTACCATACAACTGTTTACTCTGCATTTTTAAATGGACTATGATTTTAAACAACAAACATTGTATTAAGATTTTAAAAGGGATAAAATAAGTAAATGTACCATAAACAAATAAATAACTGTTTTCCCCCATAGCAGTACATACAGCAATACATTCCCCTAAGTCATACAGTCATCATTTACAATAGACAACTTAAGGTTACTAAAGATGCACAAAATAATAGAATACAAGGCACAATCATAAAGTGGAAATTTCCTTTAGGATGGATATATTGACTGATGTCAGCTTGGTTAAGTATACTGTAAAAAGTGCAGAAAAACAATGTGCAATGAGAACACTGTATAAAATATGATTGCATAAAAAGTGATTTGGCCTTTTTATCTTTAATAATGGAAAACAACCAATCTTCCCCCTAAAGTTTGACATTTAAATTTTTTAATATTGTAGAGCAATCTAAAAAATCCTGGAAAAAAATTATACCTGGGTAATTTTATGTTTATGTGCTCGTGTATATACTCAAATACATACATACACATCAATTTCTTTTGAAAATAATTTTAGTCAGTTTAACACAATTCATAGAAGCAATCTGATCATAACATAAACATCAGAGTCTCACACTTTTCCTGCAGCTTAACTGAACCCTTTAATCAAATTATGTTTTGTTTCAATATCTCTCAAAAGATCCTACCACTGCATAAACTGCTCTTATTACAATGTACCAGTAGAGGTAATATTCCAGAATAATGTATACTTTGAACAAGGAGTGATAAATATAATTGAAAATATGTTGCACTCATAGTAAAAGTTTTTCTCTATTCTGGTTCTCAGTCTTTGGCACAATAAACAGAGATATGATTGGTAGAAGAATGAAGGTCTGAAAAATTAGACGTATTAGTCAAACTTTTTCCAATGTGGATATATATATATGTGTATATATATATATATATATATACATATATATACATTTATCTCTATATCTATATATGTGATCTCTCTCTCTCTGGCAGAACCTAGATAAAATGATCTGCCCTGTGTTTGTATAAAACTGCCCAATCACTATTGAATTAATGGTAACTAATTAGCAAATTTGGTAATTTTATTTTGTTCTCAATGGCATTTAGTGCCATACTCTATGATTTTGCAAATACAGTTTCTACAATCTATACAAATGTACTGTACCTTGCTCATTCAAAAATAGGAGTTCTGTTTTCAATCTTTACATTAAAAATTGTACTATTCAAATAGAGGTTTATGTACTGCTCAAAATTACAGTAACATTTCTGGAAATCAAGGATTTCATTTATACCAACTGAACATACTGAATTGAAATGCATAACCTATTTGGAAAACAATAAATAGCAATTGTTTAAAATACATACTTCTTTCAAGAAATTTTCAATTTGTTTTTGCTATTATTTTATCATATTAGAACATATTCTCATCCGTAAATAGCAGCAGAAAGCAGATACCCTTAGGTCTATGAATTCCTCAACTGTACCTATTTATTAGCATTTTTAAATGCCAAAATTACCAACCAATCAGATTAGCCTTTGCTTTTTCAGTCAACTTTCGGACTCTGCCTCTGCTAGATGTTCCAAAAGTCAAAGAAGTGTCCTCAAACAACAGCTGTCTTTGTTCTTCTTCTGAATCATCTTCATTATAAAAGGCTGTCCTCCTACCTTGGTTTCTAGTTCTCATATGAGGTTCAGAATCTTTAAATTCCTCAGTCTCTTCTTCAACAGGCTCATCTATCTTTTTCCTCCTGCTTCTTGTCTGAATCTTAGGATCAGGAGTAAAAGTAAGTTCAAATGCTGGCTGATCTTCCTGTAGTTTTCTTTTAGGCTTTCTCCCACCACGTCCTTTTCTTTGTAACAAGTCTTCCTTCACATTATTTTCAGAGACAGAATTGCATGCAGTAGAAACAGATGCTTCTTCTTTTGTCAAATCTTTCATAGTCTGGTTTCTGTGCACCTCTGAATGTTTCTGTTCAGCAAGTAACAGGGTTTTGGGTTTTCTGCCTCTTTTCTTGTGCACCACTTCACATGTATTGTTGGTCTCAATCTTGGGTTTCCGTCCTGGGCCTCTCTTAAATACAGGTTTTGAAGATTGCTCCCCATGTCCATTTACTTGGATGCTTCCCAAGGCCAAAGCCATTGCATTATTCTTGCAATCTGCTATAACAACAAAGTAATGTGTAAGTGACTCACAGCAGCCATTTTTAACAGCACAAACTTAAATTTACAGATTAAAATGTAGAATTGGAGTTATCAACCTGCTGAATCTATTATCTATTTTTCAACATCATATGCCACCAACTAATTATAGCAAATACAGCCCTTTGAGGGATGTGAGAATTGTGAAAGATCTAACAGAGAGGAAAAGAGGGAGGATATTCAATGAGGAGCCCATTAAGTAGAGGCTGGTTCCTTGATGAGGAATTGAGTCAGGACACATAATGCAGTATGATCCTGGATACCTTGGTGGCCTTTGATATTACTGATCATATATACCCTTCTGGATCATCTGCAAAGGATCATTTGGGAGAAGAAAGCACCATTTTGTAGTGTTTCTCCTTTTTAATCAGGTTGTTGCATTTTGTTACTATGTTTTTAATAGATGTTATAGATATTACAAATAAGCAATGAACAAACCAATGAAACTTACCTTGTGGATTGACCATAGCTGATTTTGGTTTACGTTTAATTAGTTTATCTTTTTCTAAATTTTCTCTTGCAGTATTATTCCTAGTGTTATGGATATAATTGGTTTGATTAGGGACTGGCAAAACATTCTGGTTCTTGGAATTCTTGGTAGAATTTTCTAGAACTATTACACAAAAAAACAGGGTAAGTTTTCATTAGAATCTAATAGAAATCTGCTCATTAATAATTTAATATTTCAATATGGAATACATATAAAGTACATACAAAGTAAGATGCTGTTCTTCATCCTCTTTTCATAAGATTTATTAAAGCTTTACTGTTTACACAATTATACTTTTATATTTCTGTATTGTTATAGAATGTAGTTATTTAGATCAAAATAAGCAAAGGTGCTTCAAATCCAGCATTCTTGCCGTACCTGTCCTGAGCTCATACAGCATATGCAGATTCAGGAAATTATTTGAGTTCAGGAGATATTACAGAGGCAGGGGCAGATTGTTAGTGCCTCCTTAATTCAAATATACAAACTCAGGAAAATACCTCCTTTAAGAAACTGACAGTGAGGTTGCCCATTAAGAAATAATTAGTAACAACAATAATAGAAGGTCTAGTGTAGGCAAATAAATTTCCCAACCAACAAATCTATTTAAAAAGTTCCTGAGAAGCTTCTCTAAGAAAGTTACCATATCTTAAGAAAAACTCCCTTGTAACCGAACATTGTGAATCAACCATATGCTACAAATTCTGATTCTATAATAGAAATCATAAGAAGGCAAATTTAGAATTTAAATTTTATCAATTAGTTCACCTGTTTTTCCTGATGTAGCAGCACTATTAGGTTTCAAAGTTACAGGCTTTGCACCTGAAGAAGTAGAAGGTTGTTCATTGATGGTTGTTTCATTTATCGCCCTGGTACTTCTTGTTCGGACCAAACTCGCAGAGTCAACTACTTTCCCATTCATCTGAGCTGCTATGTTTCTCAATAAGGTTGGGCGCGCAGGCGCAGAAGAAGGTGTAGTGATGAGCTCAGCTTTCAGCTGCGGTTTTATTAATCTTCGTTTCCTATCCGGACTAAAAATAGATGACAAGTCCAATAACTGATGCTATTTTATAGAGTAAAATAAAAACAATATTTATTTATTAATAATACGTTTTGGTCATCAACCAATTTAATCCATGAGCAATTCCAGTGGAGATTTAATTCAGATGTGGTCTACTTTAGAGTAATTAGAATAACCTTACTCTTTCTTTATATTTTCCCTATAATTCAAAATGCTCTCAAATATCCAAAAAGCTCAAATCCAACTATATAAAGAACTACACGATATCTGGCTTACAAGTAAGTTTGTCTCTCACCCCTATCCCCACTTCCCAAAAAGCTATTCTAATTAGATAGTTGGAAGATAGCTAACAGCAATTAGAAAAAATCATCTGCACTTGTTCCCTGTCTCTAGAATGCTCCACTTACAGAGGGTTCCCAGGAATGTAATTCACAAGCCTTTTATCCTTCCAATGCTGCTGAGATTGAACAAATTTTTTATCACTTGGGACAGTTTCAGAACAATTCCATCTTCTCACTGAACTCTGCCACTCAAATATCTTAAAATGTATTTACAACAATGTCTGTATTTTGAGTTTTGGCTAGTCAATGGTCAGAAATGATAGTTATGATATGAAAGTCTAGTAATTAAGTCATCAGGCTAGGAACCAGGAAACTGAGTTCTAGTCCCACCTTAGGCATGAAAGCTGATTGGGTGACTTTGGTCCAGTCACACACTCTCTCAGCCCAACTCACAGGGTTGTGGGGAAAACAGGAGGAAGGAGTGCTAGGGTTCACTATATTATTTTATAAGTTATTCATAAAAATAATAAGCACAGGATAAAAAACAAATAAAAAATTATTGCTAAGGAAAAAGATCCCCTTCTATCTCTCAAAATCTCTACTATTATAGTGGTACCTAAATAAATAGAAAGGGGGATGGATCTGAATCTACTCAAGGAAATAAAATGTCATCACATTTTTGAAACATTATATAGGGCTTATAGAAAGTAGCATTAAAATACTGATACAACTCAGATACAATTGAAAGAACTATCATACCTTGATGCAGCACTACTTGAAAGAGAACTGCTTCTACTTCTTTTACTCCTTTTCTTTTGAATTGTACTTCTTTTATGAAAGCGTAAGGCAGATTTGTAGTCAGATAAAATTGAACTAATGTGCTCCTCAAAGAAAGCAGACAGGCGTAGGCTCATACTATAAATCTATTTAAAAATTAAACAAGAAATTATGATATAAATATTGAATGGATACATAAAATGTTAATTATTGCCTACAAAATTCATATATATGAGAGAGAGAGAGAGACAGAAAGAGTGAAAGAGACAGACAGACATCACGATCTCCAGAACTTAAACTATATTATCCACTTAGCTTTCCTTAGTCTCTGCTAACATCGTCAGAGTATAAAAACTACCATTGAAGAGACATTCGCCTTTATCCATCATCTATCAATTTAGCCATTGAACACGTAATAGGCACATCTACCCAACTCCCACCTGTGATTAGCTCTATCATTTTTACTTCAGACATGTTAATTGATGGAGGCTTAACTCCTATTGGTTCCTCCCCTATCGCACCCCGCTTAGGCTGCTCATCCCCATTAAATGGACAATGAGGAACGAGCCAGGTGAGGTGGAGGTCCATTGGTGTGAGGGAGGGGGTGTATATATATGCATATATATATATACTGCTCCAAACTTCCATGAACATAGCAAAACAGGCTGATGTTATTAATATGTGACATCCTCAAACAAACATCCTTACTTTAAAATTCAATGCAATATATGGTGTCAGAATGTTTTCAGTGATGAAAATGTGGGATAGAAAGTTCATAAATAAAGCACATACTAAGCCTTGCCCTATTTTCTAATTTAATTGTTTATATTTGTCAGCGCCACATGAAACACTAATATAAGTTAAAAACCTACAGTATTCCAGTATATAGAATAATTTTGTATAAAGAAATTAATATAACATGATTCATGTAGCCATTAATAATTATGTGCAATATGTTTTCAAGGTCAAACATTCTCACCCTTAACAGTCCTAATTATGAGCCCTGGTGGCGCACTGGTTAGAGTGCAGTACTGCAGGCTACTTCTGCTGCCTGCCGGCTGCCTGTAATTTGGCAGTTCAAATCTCAGCAGGCTCAAGGTTGACTCAGCCTTCCATCCTTCTGAGGTTGGTAAAATGAAGACCCAGAGTGTTGGGGGCAATATACTGACTATGTAAACCACTTAGAGAGGGCCATTAAAGCACTGTGAAGGAGTATATAAGTGCTATTGCTATTAAAACAAGAAAGTGTTCAAATTTAATTGACAGTGCCAGAAGAAGCCAAGAAGCACCATCCTGACCTATTTTACAGTTGCAGTAACTCATTTGAGTTTGGATAATTTTTAATAGCGTTAACTATCACCAAAGAACAAAACAGCATTTGAGGGCCTTAACATTTCAATGTGAAACATTCCTGCAGACTTCAATATTTTGACCTAAACCTGTTCTAGAGCAGTGATGGAGAACCTTTTTGGCACCGAGTGCTGAAAGCATGCATTTGCGTACATAGCCAAAATGCAACACAGGCGCACACCCTGTGCATACCCAAAATGCAACATGCACGCACACCCTGTGCATGCACCCTGTCCCCCATGCATGAGCAGCAGAGACCCAAAGACCAGCTGGTTGTTGGGAGGCGTGCACGCATGCACAGCAGAGCTGAGGCAATGGCGCACATGCCCACAGAGAGGGCTCTGTGTGCCACCTGTGGCATATGTGCCATAGGTTTGCCACAGTTCTAGAGTGTGCTAAAAATTAAGCTAATAAAGTAAATACTCTTGTCCACATTGGAAAATGAAATGAAGGAAGTTAATTATTTTTAAATCTCTCCTATTTGCCCAATATTCATCTCTAAATAATCATAAATTCACATCATCAAGAAAAAAGCAAAAATGCAATAGGAGTACATTTGCTTTATTATAAGAGAAAAGGAAGCATTTCGGACTGGTCTTGGCCATCTTGGGTCAACCCAACCACAGTATCTTGAAAGATGAAAATGCTTTTGGGTATGGAGTTCTTAATTTTTTTTATATCATTTGCTCCATGTGATATTTTATCATTCGGTTCATGTGATGTTCCATATGGTATCATTTTGAGCAGTCACACAATTCTTTTTATTGTATTATGCATTAAGCGGCTGACCCAAGCTAATCACAATTTTTTTATTTTTTTGTGATGTCTAATTC
>JANHFN010001365.1:77804-103233 GCA_032468175.1 Toxicocalamus goodenoughensis | reverse complement strand
GAAGTTTGAAAGTTTTCATTGCAATAAGTTGTTTAGTGACTTCATACATATTAATTACTCCAATTTAAATAAATTCAACGTTGAAGATAAAAATAATGAAGCAATGTAGTTTCAGAAAATAAGTGAATGTAAACAGAAAGTTTCTATCTCTGAAAATAATGTGTACAAACTCACAAAAAAGGCTCAGAAACTTTCACTATCAAATTTAGGACTATCTAAGCAAAATCTTTTTCCAGATTCTGGGAAGTTAATAATAAATCTTTACAAGAAGGAAAACATTTCCAATTTAATTATCAGAGGTAACTCTTATGAAAAGTTGCTTTTATTGGACTCTATTAATATGGTCTTTTGGTTTTTCACATTTGGTAAGTGACTGCCCATGCGTCTTCTGAAAGTAATTTTGGCAGAAGCACTCAGCTACAGGCAAAACATCATGTAATATTAGTCATAATTTTCATAATACCATGTTCATCAATATTTAGTAAAAAGACAATTCACCAAAAAATCAGATCTATAATATTCAGGGAAGGGCCACATCATTCTATATCAATATCCATCCCCCCATCTATGTAAAATTTTACCTCCACAATCATAGTACCATATCATTGCACATGCCATCAAAATATATGGCAAAACAAAGTATCAGAGAGATTTCAAAAGAAACTGATTTTTAAGTTAGTTGATGACAATGCCCTGAACTAATTTCTATAGAATTTTATCCATACTTCATCTCTTGTCTCTAACTGTTTGAAATATTTTTCCTGTGTTAGATTATTATGAAAAGAAAAAGTTTTATTTTTCAAAATCTTGGTCTAGAACCATGTATCAAGTCAAATCCAAACTGGATTGTAGAACCTCTCTATACTTCTGTTAGCCATATCAAACATAACAAATATAATGAACATTCAGAGGAATAAACACATCCCATGGTGTAATATTAATACATTTTAGATATAAACTGTGAAGCCATACCCTTGATCTTTTGCATGGTGTATAAACTTTGGAATTACTGAAGATCAGTCTGACATCCTTACATAACTCCGATGGTGATTCATAGTTTCCTGCTTCTAAGGTTTCTCGCACTGTTGCAAAATCCATTGGTGTATCAATAATGTCTCGGTAATCCTTTTAAAGAGCACAAATGTCAATAATTAACATTAAAAAATAAGGTAATAAGAATAGTGCAGCCA
This sequence comes from Toxicocalamus goodenoughensis, assembly GCA_032468175.1. Taxonomy (NCBI): domain Eukaryota; kingdom Metazoa; phylum Chordata; class Lepidosauria; order Squamata; family Elapidae; genus Toxicocalamus; species Toxicocalamus goodenoughensis. The sequence goes on along the minus strand of JANHFN010001365.1, from coordinate 102,043 downwards.
CACTGTTATTTAAATGCTTTTTAAACATCACAAATCTTTAATCAAACCTCGAAAGTCCAAGAGCAAAATCTACATGTAAAACACCTGATAAATCTTCAAATTTAAATATTTGTTGATTACTTTAAAAAATAGAATAGTCATTCTTCTACTTCAATTTTTAAGAGGAATGTTTCAGTAAAATGCTAACTTTTTTCAGTACTCACTGGATACTCAATAAGATCCACTGGTTGGCGAAATGGTTCAGAATCTTCACACTGAAAAATCAGATTTAACAATTCCTGACACTGCCTCTTCCATGCCTGAATATCATATGACTGAGCTCTGTTACGCAGCCTTCTCTTTGGCTGATGCTCCTGTAATGGCAATTTCAAACAGCTTTTATTATGTTTTTGTTACTATCTTTTATTACATATTTCCTTGCTGAAATTCCAACTCATAATTATCCAAGTTATCCTATAACATTTTTTATAATTATTAAACACATAAATATGTGATATTAAAAGACATATATACATAGATGGGGAGTAGCAGGCATGTCATGCAGACTCAACATCTAAGCTGACTCGACCAATTAAATCAGAAGAGATTTGATTTAACCTAAAATTAACTCAGCCATATTTATAGTTAGTAAAAGCCTCTCCATGTGATGTGACAGTTAACTGTTCCTTCTAAATGACACAGATTTTTTGGAGATACCATAAAAATATACACCTTTGAGTTTCAGACACTGAGTGAATGAAAAATATCTCCATTGTGATACTGACTTAGCACATAATTTTTATTTAAAGAGAAGGCCTCACAACCTCCTTTGTAGCAGTTGGAAGGATTAAAATCTTGGTTGTTGGAACACTTGACGGACATCTTGGTCATGACTACAAAGTACTTGTAAGTAGCTCCATATCAGATGTGGGCATAGGGCAGAACTTATTTATTAAATTTATATGACCTGTCTCATTCTGAAAAATGACTCTGGCCAGCTGTTCTAAGAACCATGCTTTTAAACATGTTTAAAATTAAATGACAGAATTAAATGACAACATTCAGGGGATGATTATTAAATCCACAGATGACATAACACTGTAAGGATCAAATTAACATTTTACAACAGAGAGAACATTTTTAAAAAAGCCAGCTTGAATATTGGACTAAAACAAGAAGAAAAGTCTTGCATTTGGAGAGAAAGGAAATCAAAGGCAGAAATAAAGCATAGTTACAAACTGTACCATTCCTTAGTTATATCTCTTTTGAGATATTGTGTCAGGTTCTGTACAAAAGAGACATCAATACCCCTGAGCAAGTTTATGAAGAAACTAGAAACCAAATCCTAGGAAGGATGATTAAATGAATTGAATATCATTCAGTCTAAAAAAGACACAGATGCATACTATTTTCTATTGCCCTAGAGGGCAGAACCAGAACTAATGGATTGAAACTAGAAAAATATCTTAACTGTAAGACCCAAAGGTGCTTTTTCAAGAGGCAAATGGACTTCTTGGTTGTTTTTTTTCAAGTTGCCTCTTGGAAAAGCACCTTTGGGACAACCATGACCTGGATGACTGAGAATCTCCATAGATACTTGACTGTAAGTTATAAACCAGTGGAAAAATTTGCCTTCCTGGGCACTTTCGAAGAGAAATATCAAAAGAAAGGCAGCAACTGCAGAAAACAAGGATCATTTGGATTTCTGAAAATATCTTAAATGCTAGTAGGATAATATAATATGAAAATCTATTAAAATAACTCTCCTACACACCCTAAAGCCTACAGCAAGTGTAATTAAGGCAGTGTTATGTTTGGTCTCTGTTTATTGGGCACCTGATACTGGTTCACACTTTTATCCTTCCCTGGATTCATGAATCTTGTTCTGTAATAACTCTGTTTACACTCGTCCCTTAACAGTTGTGCTGCCCCTTCTATGTTCCCAAACTCTGTTTCACCAGGCAGAGGCTGGATAGTCATCTGTTGCACTGCCTTTGTGGAAATTACACTGAGCAAGGATTAACTTCTGAGGTTACTTCTAATACGATCATCTTCTGTGCTCTTGGTACATAAAACTAGTCAAATGATTGTGATATGAAACAGGTGGGTTATTCATGCTATGTGAGCCCTCCTATGTCAAATTTTATTTTACTTATTAAATGTTTTGCTGCCCATCTCCTTTAAAAGGTGACTCTGGCAGCTTAACAGGTTGTAAATGCACATTATCAAATCAGAAATACAGATTTGGAACAAAAATTACCTTCCTCTTTCTTGTGGAAGTTCCTGGCATGTCAGCATCTTTTTCTTCTTCCTTTGGGCAACAAAATATCCATTATATGATGTAGAAACATTCAGCATTTGAAAAATATTTCACTTTGACACAACCTTATTGTTCCTTCTTAAATTTATATCAAGGAATTATGTGCTTCTTCGTTTTTATTGTGTGCTAAAACATATATGGCAACTGCACAACCCATTGATTGTAATCCAGTTGTTTTTGTCCATGATAAATTTGCTTCTGTCAATGCAACAGAATCTCATATCCCCTCCAATCCATCCATCTATCCATCCATCCAGGTGAGTAAATGGATGTCACATGTTTTTGGAGAGAAATTATCACCGCACAATAAAATTCTGCTTGTCTATCACTAGGCACAGCACACATTTTGCTATAGTTGGTTCTATTAGATTCAGCATTTCTCACTTCTCTGTGTATATGATGCCAATGCTACAAACGTAAAAATTATACAATCCATTTTGCAAGTTTAAGCAGAAATGGGAAAAACATTATGATAAAAACTGAACAAAAAAGCAAAGCAAAACATAATGATCACCATGAGGTAAAAAAGATGTTGGGACTGTAGAAAGAGTGCAGAAAAGATAATTAGGAGACTGGAGGCTAAAACATATAAAGAACAGTTGTTGGAATTGGGTATGCTTAGTTTAATGAAAAGAAAGACATAGGGTGGGTGACATGATTCCCTTATCTCAGGGGTTGCCACAAAGAAGAGCTATTCTTCAAAGCCATCTGAGGACAGGACAAGAAGCAATGGATGGAAACTAATCAAGGAAAGAACTAACCTAGAACTACAGAGAAAATTCCTGACAGTTAGGACAATTAATCAGTGGAATGACTTTCCTCCAGAAGTTGGGAATGCTCCAACACTGGAAATATTTAAAAAGAGATTGGACAACCATTTGTCTGAAATGGCATAGGCTTTGAGCAGAGGTTTGGACTAGAAGACCTCCAAGATCCCTTCCAACTCTGTTATATTAAAATAAGGGAATGCCTTCCTAAACTTTCAACATGTGGATTCTAGAAACTAGTTTATGGCTAAAAATAAGTGTCTTTGATACTAATCTAGTTTTCTTTACACCATCATAAAGAATAATAAAGCAATAATTCATCTGCAATGATTGACTATGTGAAAATAATATTGTGAATATGAAAATTGCAGCATCACAATAAACATTCAGGTTTCTTCCAATTTTATAATAATATATAAACAAGCTCAATATTAACTCTGGGATTCTATAAAGCCAATTTTTTAAAAGTACATGACAAATCAAAACCATTTCTGAGTTTAAAATTTCTATGCTCTTTAAAATTTGAGATTCTTACAAATGCCTGTACTAAGTCTCAGAGCAATCTGTGTGTGGGCGCGGGTGCACGTGTGTGTTTTTTGTTCCAAAGTGATGTAGCCTTTGTGTACATATGCATTTGGAAATTATGGAATTACAGATCATCTCTTCTTTTTTGTTTTACTCTATTCTATCTTCTATCAGAAAGATAAGATTCTAAGAAATAAAATCAGTTTGCTGATAGAACTCCTAAAGCTCATACTTGGGGATGTAATACCAGTTTTACCGACCTACCGCTTATCAACTACCTTGTGCATTAACACAAGTCGCAATGGCTCTGAAAAAAACTTTGCAACCAAGATGCACATTAACATTTTGCAATTTCTGTCACATGTTCATCACTGCAGTCAACTAATGCACAATGCCCTGTACCTGACCCATTTTTTTTCTTTTGTTCCCACCTTGCAGAAATTGTTTAGACAAGTGATCTCTTCCTGAGCTGCTTTTCTCCCCAGCACTTCTCCCAAAGGTGCTAAGTGCAAGTTAACAAGCTCAGCTCTGTAACCTTAATTAGCCACCTCACAGCTACTGCTTGTAAGATTTTAATCATGTCACAACTTTGGCTTTTGTTTGCCTAGTAAAGGGTGGGGGGGGTGAGCTAGGCAGACAGTTTCCTTTCTATGTGTATTTCTCATCATGCTTACACTCCTATAATCCCTTCCTTGCCGATTAATGAAAATACAAATATTAATTTCCTTCTTGACAATTATCCAAACTGGGGTGAGCATTCCAGTTAGGTAACAGAAGGTAAGGAAAGCTGAAATAAAATCCTTGCCACAGTTGTGGTCATGGGACCTTATGTTCCAGTTGTAGTCCCTAAACTACCTGTACTCAGATTTGGCACAGCCATACATGTGAACAAGGATTGGACTTACATGACACTATTAACAGGTATTTATAAATGACAATAGCTGTCACTCTTATCTAAAGATGTCTTCCCAATACAGATTTTATACTGCATTAAACTTTTGTAATATAGATTGTTATTGAAGGTATTGTATTTTATTTCTATTGCCAAGTATTAATTTTAGGTTGAAGTATTGGGCTGAAAAACAGAATTTTGAAACAAAACCACCACTTTCCTTTAAAATGTATTGCATGTTGAATTAACTTACCTCTTCTGAATCAGATAAGACTTTTTTCTTCATGGCATTGTAGAGTGGGATTATATCATAACAGGCCTGATCCCTGTTCAAAACAAACACTAGATATTAATGAACTTATCTGCATCCACTACTTTATATTTTTGTACTCCAGTGTACTACAGCATTAAAAAAAATCTATGTTTCAATAACTGATATATAACTGTTCCAACAGGAAGTTAATATACTTGCAGCAGGGTACTGCTTGAGTTTGTACATGATCACCAAAAGATTCAGCCAAAGGAAAGAAATCAAGTCTTCATGTTTTTTAAAGTGTAATTGAGAGGTAAATATTAAGAATTATTACAAATAAGACACAAAACAGTCCTTCCAAGAGATGATGTGATAAGTACGTGCATTTTTTGCACTATAAGAGGCTCCAGTCCAGACCACAAGATGCACCTAGCTTTTGGGGAAGAAACCAAGGGGGAAAAATCTGCTTCTTTGCAGCAAACAACCTGGTCAGCTTCAGCAGCCTGATTTAGCACGAGGAGCTGATTGGCATTTGGATTGGCCTCCTGGAATACCACTGACCAGCTGTTCCAGGCTGCAGGGATCGCGGCTGTCCATCGCCACCATCACTGCTGATTGCCGCCACCTATTGACACCTCTGCGCACCCCATTTTTAGTCTCCACGCGTCCCATTTTCAAGCCTCTGCGCATCTAGTTTTTGGCCTCTGTGCACCCCATTTTCACCCTCTGCGCATCCCATTTTTGCCCGTTCCAGGTGGCAGTGATTGGAATGGGTTGAAAACAGGACACACAGAGCCCAAAATGGGATGCAGAGGACAAAAACAGAATGCACAGAGGCCAAAAATCGGGCATGCGATCTTGGCGATCTCTGCAGCCTGGAGCTGATTGGCATTATTCTGGGAGGCTGATCCAACTGCCAGTCTCATGCTAATTCAGGCTGTGCTGAAGCTGACCAGGCTGTTTGCTACAAGGAGGCAAATTGCTGGGAGGCAGAGGCCAGAGGTTGGGGACCAGTGGGTTGGTGAGGCTTCGCAACATTCGCTCTAAAGGCACACACATTTCCACCCAGTTTTTTGGGGGTGCATCTTATCGTGCAAAAAATATGGTAATATTGAATGAAAAAAGACAACAACAACTGAGTTATGGGCAAACATGGAAATTCCAGTAGCAAGACACTCTTAATAATATTGCCAAAGATGCTAGAGTAATCAGGAATGATCTTCAAAAGTATTGTTTAGCAAAGTGAATACTAGCAATATTTGTCTCTGAAAAACAATAAAAATAACCTAGTCTTTTTTTATAATCCCTTTTAACAAAAAAGGAAGCCTGGGTGCATTTTAAGGGTAGAGGTACTATGGAAACATATAATTTTATCCCTAGATTTAAGAAAGAATGGTGAAAGAAGCATTCGATTCACATGAAAACTTTTCACCAAAAAAAACCCCTAATTTAAAAAAACTGTATTTGGAGCTTTAACATTAAAAATTAGATATAGAAATTAAAGATAGGGAAAAACTGTAGGAATTACTCTGAAAATTGTCTATAATTATGAAGATTAAACTAAACAAAAAAAAATAAAGCAAAGCAAAAATAACCATTCCACTCTCTACTATGGAATGTCAGTAGTCAAAAACACTGTTTGGTAAATCAGATATTCTTCGTGTGGAAATATAATAAAATTCTTGATAATTTTTATCTTAAATAGAATGAAAAGTAGCTTATTCACAAGTTTGGACAATTTCATGTTTCATGCCACTGATGTGCATACACTAGCCAATATGTGATGGAAGACAAAAATCCAAGTGGATCCTTAGTAAATATTTATACATTCAAGTTATACATGAAGTCTTTTGATAACAATAATGTGTTTTAATCTCCAATAGCTGTGCCCTGTGAGGAAATGGAAGCTACTTCAAAAGAGGAAGGAAAAATGCAGAAATTAATTCATTAGTATTCCTTATGTTTCAAAGTACACTGATCATATTCTGCATTACTCAGAATTGAAGGCTTTGAGACTTTCAAAAGAATGGATAAGGGTGACAGTTACTCCATCTGAAGTTGACCTGCTATAAGCAACTTTTATTTAATCACAAATATTGAAAGATAGAATGCTGCAGGTGCAGTAGTAAAAGATGAACCAATTCCATTCAGTTGTGGAAAATTCACTAATTCAAGAAGCTCAAGAAATCCTTCATTAAGCAGCATCTTCATCCTTCACCAGAGGTGGTGCTATTGTGATGGATAGTATATTAAACAAAAGTGCAAAGAGCAATAATCATTAAGTATCCAGGAGGAATACAGAGATGGTTTCAGAAAGTTGTGCTTTAAGAGCAGAAAAAACAGCACTGTAGATACTGTGTGTCTTGATGAGTTAAGGGCCTTTGCTACACCAAAATCTGAATCTGCTGAGCCTAAGAAATTTAATGAAGAAGTTGTGACAGAAGACTAACCTATAACATCAAGAAAATAAAACATACTATTATAGCAATTCATACTAGATTTCTTAGTCCAAAGATGTGATCTAGTTCAGTCTGTATCCATTCAGTGGTGGTGATGAAGTGGAATCATTTGTATAATAGTCTTGGATATTGATTCTGGACAAGACCAAATAATTATTTGATTCTACTACTATTAAATCGAAGGAGTTTCTGAATAAATAGTAGATCTTATCTTTTCTCTTTCCTCTAATATTGAAGGAAAGGGGACATTTCTTGAAGCTCTAAATTTGACTGTGAGAGACAAATCTGGAGCAAAAAAGCCTTTGATTAACACCTGTGTGAATTATCTCAGTTTACCTGACTGCAAATGTTTCAAGTGCTAGTATACCCAAGATATTCATCAGCAGTTAGTGCATTCTCTCCTTTGTAAACATAAATATTATAAACTATAAATACGTAAAATATACAACTCCCACACAAATTAAAAATGTTAAATTATATTAAAATTTGTTCTCTGAACTTTATTAACTTACTTTATGAAGTGCAGCAAAAGATCTGTGACAAATTTGGCAGACTTGACAATAGGACTTCCTGGTTCATTGAATGTCCGTGTATTATATTCTATATACCTAACTTCCCACATAAGGGAAGAAAGTCGCCTTTGAATTTAAACAAAAACCAGTATTACTATACATTTAAAATATTGTTGGAAGTTAAAAAAAACAATTTTAGCTACTTATGATACAAATGTTTAATGAATTATTTTGTTTCCCTTTAATTACTAACAACTTGGAATATAGCTACATATTTATTTATATATTACCAAAATTAGGAAATCCAAGAAAAATGTAGGTATATGTTTTGACTTAGTGTTTTTATATTGTTTTTATTTCCTGAGACACACAAAATCATTACATAGTTCCTAAAATATAAAAATAATAAAATTTGAAAATAAAAAGTTTGCAAGAAAAATGTGGATTGGAAATACTATAAAGCTAGTATCTGGTAAACGAATAACATTTCTCAGCACTCTTTAGGAGCACTGATAATGATACCTAGTTTGGGTAATGAAACGTCTGCAAGAAAACAAGCAAGCTCAGAGAATAGCAAGGACCCCTCCTTTCAATCCTGAGCTACAAATATTCTTCTTTATTGGTGAGAACATTTCCTGTTTGAACTGCCAGCACTAAAAGTGTTCTCCTAATAGCCAGAAGAATAAAATATATGTGCAAATATAAACAGCTTCAAGTGTTCTTGAATACTATTTGTTAAAATTCTCAAAGTGCATTAAAGGGAGCAGTTCAAAAGGGACTTTTGAGATTGTGTAAAGCTGGTATAAAACAGTTTGCTGAAAATACTGTTAATGCAGTTTCTTAGGTAAATGATATTAGGTTGCTAAATAAAGTTAGAGAACAGAGCTTTCACTGCCTACATTTTCATTTAATCATTTTTGTATCAACAGACTTTAAAAACATTCTTTACTAAACCTTAACACAAAAACCAGTTTCAGGATAAAAAACTGGCAACATAAGTTAGTCTACCTAAGACATTTGGGAGGAAAACCAAATAAAAAGCATACATAAAAATTATTGTCTTTGCAATTTTTGGAACATCATTAATGAGGAAATGCAACAGACTTCCATAAGAATGAAATTTTAACAGGATAACTGAAATAGTCTTCGTCCTAATATTATTTTTAAAGAGCTTCAAAACATTGCTTCTAAGATCAATGGATACTAAAAATCACACGGGGAAAAAATAAATACAAGGTCAATGATATTGTGGCAAATACTTTAGTAAATCTATGCTGTAAACCAGGGATATCAAACACGTGGCTCATGGGCCAGATACTGCCCACGTAGGCCACACCCATCCCAGCTTTGCAAAGGCAAAAATAATCCAGATATTTCACAATGTGGCCGGCAATGCAATTGGGTTTGACACCTCTGCTGTAGACCAATAATAAATGTTTTAATAATGCATATAAAACAAGTGGCATAAACAAAGTTTGAATAAAATGAACTTTAGAACAAACCTGTAAAATCTATTTTCCAATCTCTGCTTAATTGTACTGAGATCAGTGGGGTATGCAACAACAGTGCAGTACATTGGATAAGCCTGGAAATCCACTGGTGCCACAAAAGCAGAAGCAACATCTACAATAAAATGTTCTTAGATTTCAGAAAAACAATGTTTTTACAAATAAACAAACAAATCTATGTATGCTAAAGCAACAAGAGAATTAAACACATCCAGATTTGGATTTTATAACTATCTGATATAAGAAAAAAGTTACTTGCCCACCGAGGTGGCAGCATTCACCCAACCTTGATGATCCACAAGGCTTAGCAGAGTTGGTTGTGTTCACATTGGATGGGACAAACTTCCAGGGATGAAGGTTAGATTGGGACATAGTACAGAACTTGGAAAAAGGAATTGCAAATCTTTTCTTTATAATGCCAAGAAGACTACAAGACTCCATGTAAGTTAGCAGGAGTTAAATTTGATTTGAAATTTGATTTGATTTGATATTCATTTAGAGATTGTGTGTGTGTATTGTGTTGCTTCTGCCATACTAAAATTATTACCTAAAGTCATCAGTTGATTTATTCCTGAAATTATTCTTTCACATTCATCATCACGAGTTCTGGAACCCCATTCTCCATCCAGAGGTTTGTATATTAAAGATCTGCTTTCGTTATTAGTTAAAGGAACACTAGTTCCAAGTTCCTCCGGAAACACAGCTGTAATAAAGCATGAGGTATGATAGTAATTATTAATACAAAATGCATTTAAGGAAATGCAATGTTAATATTATCTCAACAATAATAGCCATGTGATAGAAATATTACAACTGCATTCAGCATATACATCTCTATTATCCAACCTCTGCCATTAACATACAATTTAATCAAATTTTCATGTTAAAATAAAGGTGGAAGATGACTCTTTAAAAAGGAAATATTAATACAGTCTAGGTATTAAATTGCATAACTTTATTAAATTTACATTACTGCCATCTCGCTGTCCAAGGCAAATCTGAGCAGCTTACAATATAGTAAAAACAGAGATATAAAAACAATCAAAATTGCATGCTTTCCCACTCAAAATTACAATAAACTACATTGTTGATATTCCACATCTATGCCATGAAAAATGTTGTTCCTATTAAAGAGAACCTCATAGACTGGAAAAGGGGAATTTTAGGACGTATGTAGCCTTGAAGCTGGAATATGTTCCTTCCTGTATTAAAACTAAACTATGCTTTTTTTAAAGCAACAACAAAGTTAAAAATGATGTAAGTCATGCTATTCAAATATGTTTAAATCTATATGTTTTACAAGGTATTGCAGGATGAAACATATCCAAACAAATTATCTCAATATGAAACAAATATACTGTTAAATATTATTTCCAAAAACTTTGGCATCTGATGATAAGTACTGAGGACTTTGGATAAAGTGGTTAAAAACAGCCCTAGATCCTCCTAGCATTAAGAAAGAGGATCTCCACTTTGTCAAGTCAATGGCGAAGCCTTCCAGATTTTGTTTGTCCTCTGCAGTATCTGATCTGCTTTACCCAACTCCACACTTAGAGATTGCCCAGTGTCTGGTTCCTGACAATGAATCACATCTAACTGTTTCTGGCTGAGCAAGTTTGTGTGTTTCTCTCTACTTGAAAATTTACTCACTATGAGAAATCTACAGAAGCCCCCTACTTAATTCTCAATCAAGAATCATGAGAGGTGGCTTCCAGTTGAAGTACTACAGAGCAGGTATACTCTGGGCAAAGCCTGAAGGAACTAACAACTTACCTAGTGGGAAAAATTTCTGCAGTACCCCTTCTCCACTTTTGTAGAAGGTACACGCAAATCCAATTACTCTCTTGAGAAAATGGGGAGAAATGGCTCCCTGTATGCTCTCCAGAGAAATGAATATCAAGGTTTAAAATGTAAATAATATGCAAAGTTGTTAACCTATTCCTATGGCCCCACAGGAGCTGGATTTGATCCTTAGGTCAAATTCAGTTTATCATTTCTGATTAAAAGAGATCCCTTAATAGCCCAAAGGATAACAATAGCAGACAAAAAAGAAATGTAGTTCGGAAAGATAATAACAAAATTTTCCAACTTTAAATAATGTAAAGTACTCTTTAGAACTTATAATGAATCATTGTTCCTTTATAACAACAGTTCCTACACCTCTATACATGAGGTACTGAATTATGGGATTCTTTCTATAAAAATGTACGAATTGTTTTAATTAGTGATCTATTTATGAACAGGTTTCTATGTTTCATTTGCCATATTTACCAAGGAAAATATACTTCCCTTGTAATTTTATAACTGAAGAGACTATACCGATAGCAGCATAACAATTCTTTATCATTTTCCAGCAACTAATCAGGTTGATGTTATGAAGATAAAAACAATACAGGACCAAAATTTTGGGCTTAACCAATAAGCCCAGCTAACTTATGTGTGCGTTTTCACACCTTTAGGCAATTTATGAACCATACTAATCTAAATAAACAAAACAGGGGCTTAACAATTGAAATTATTACTTTTTTCCTACTGCTTCTAATTTAGTGTCAAATTCCTGGCCCATGGGCCGGATGTATCTCATGTTGGCCCCACCCCTGCCTGGTTTAGCAAAGGAGGAAAAAGTCTTGATACGTCATGTGATGCTGCCGTGACGCCGCAGGTTTGACACCCCTGTTCTAAAAAGTTCAAAATACTTTTGCCCAATGAACCTCAACAGTCCTGAAAACCAGAAGCATTAAACAAAATGCAATTATTGAATTTTCCCACAATCATTTCATTAGCCAAAACTAGTTTTCTCCTCTTTTAAAGAAAAATCAGTTTTTAAAATTAACACATCTGCAGACATTAAGTTCTATATCCTCTTTCTGTACATCTAGGAGAAAGCAGGCACATACCATTGTTTGGTATAGGTTCCATATCCCATGGGCTCATTTTCTCAGTATCTCCATTGTCCCAACTTCAAGGAAAAAAAGATAAAAAACATTTTGGACAATATTATTTATCTAAATATTTATTGATAATACATTTTGCCAATTTTAAACAGTAGATATCAATTATTGCAATGACATTTATCAGTTTACAGTTAAATGCACTTAAAAAAAAAACAAAAAACAGAGAAATTAAATATTGCTGTATTGGCAATATACTAACCAGACATTGTAGCACTGAAACAAGCTGTCAGGATAATCAGGCTGAAGAGGTTCTTGACTTTCTATTGTTCCGAACCACCATGCATCATCAATTACTGATCTAAATCGATCACCTGGACAGGCATACCAAACTATATAATTAACCATATTTATATGCATTACTATTTTTAATATAGGTTTGATTCATTCAATTAAAAACTCAAATCCGCTACAAAGGTAAATTGAGTTGATCCAGAAACATTATTTTAATAAACAAGGAAAATTTTCTAAGCATGCAATTCTCTGCGACTGAGGGTGATTGTGCCTTTGCCATGACACTAATTCTGCAACATGAATTATACATTAGAGACATTTTCTATGTTTGTGGCTTCTACCAGGTGTCTATAAATAGAAGATAAGATATTATAAGGTCTTTTCATGTTGAGACTACCAGCCATACTCCTTTATCATAATTTAAAATGCAAAGGAATAGAATAGCTTTACATCTAAATAAAAAAGAGGGAGAACAGATTTTAAAAAATAATTTGTTTGGGGCATAATTTTAGCATCAACAAGACAGATGAACAGTACCAATGGGAAATTCATACTTAATTATTTTGCCATTATACAACTTTATTTTGCAACCATTCAAGCATCTGATTGAATACCAATTTTCCCACTGATATTTTGTGCTTATACAGAAAGATAATAGTGTAGTCCTACTAGTTAGTATACTGTACGCTATCAAAAACTATTTTAATTCCGTGTAATATTTTCAAGCGTGGGTACTTCTAACTTTTGATTTATTAACTTGGGTTTTCAAAGTTGTTTAAAATATCCAAGAGACTCAGTGGTGGGATTCAAAATTTTTTACTGCTGGTTCTGTGGGCATGGCTTATTTGGTGGGCATGGCTTGGTGGTCATGTGACTGGGTGGGTGTAGCTTGGTGGTCATGTGACTGGGTAGGCGTGGCCAACTCAATATCACTCATGTCAAGGGATGCCTTGTCTGGCTCCTCCTCTCCCAGCGATTCCTTGTCACATGTAGTTATAGTTCTGTAAAAATGTTCACCTTTTTCTGACTTATTATCTACATACTACAGACGTACTTCCATGGACCACTGAAAGGAGAAAATGGCTTACATGCTTTGCCCAAGAGTATGATAGGCAACAGGCTTTTAAGGGGCTGCCAGAAAGAAGGGGAGCAATGTATTTTCCAAAGCACCAGAAGGCAAACAAGAAGCAATGGATGGAAACTGAGCAAAGAGAGAGAAGCAACCTAAAACTAAGGAGAAACTTCCTGACAGTGAGAACAATTAACCAGTGGAACTGCCTGTCTCCAGAAGTTCTGGGTGCTCAATCACTGGAAGTTTTTAAGAAAAGACTGGACAGCCATTTCTCTGAAATGGTATAAGGTTCCCTCCAAGGTCCCTTCTAAGTGTTATTCTGTTATTCTGACACCTCTATTCAGGACCCTCGCAGCCTCCAGGCACTGGGGGAATCATCTGGATGGCCTCACCTGACCGACTGGTCCTGCCCTCTGTCTTGTCAAAAGCAGCAGCGATAGACCTTGCTCGGCCAGGCAATTTTATTCACGGGTTGGCAGAATGTGTGAATGCTGTGAAGGTCTAGGCGGGGGAAACTGGCTCCACCTCAACCCAAACAAAAGGGTTTTTTTTTAGCCCACCTGCACCCGGACTGCTGCCCTCTTTTAAATCCTTCCCCAAGTCAAAGGAAACTTTGTCTCTTCCGGATGTTGCTGCCTATAGTTTGAGGAGCAAAGACAGGCTGGACTTTCTCCATCCTATCCCCTTGCAATGTCCCAACACGCAACCCCAGGAGTTCCTACTCTCCCTTTCGGGGCACCTCTACCACCGCTCACTGTACCACGGCCACTACATGGTAGGGAGAGCTGGGAGAGCGCATGTGATGGCTTAGCCAGCCAGCCAAGCCCGGGGATGGCAGGGGGAGGTCCGGGTCTGCAGGGGAGGGGCTAACGAGACTCGCAGGCTTACCTTTGAGCAGGCAGATAAGGGCTGCTCAGTTGGGGTGCAGGCACCACAAGGGGAAGGCAGGTTAGAAATGCAAGCCATGAGGACTCAGCGTGCTGCATAGGAGGGGAGGAGTGACTAGGCAAGACGAGCAGCGGGCAGGTGAGCATCGGGTGGGCTGGGCAAGCGAGTGGCGACTGGGCGACCGGCCAGGGGCATGGCCAGCCAGAAGTTACTACCAATTCAGCGATGCCAAATCGCCTCTACCGGTTCTCCCGAACCAGTGCGAACCAGTTAAATACCAATTCTAAAGAGACCTTTTTTTTCTTTGATCCAACAAGTTTAGCATTTTGTTAAAATGTTGTTTATGAAATATAAAGATAAAACCAACTCAAATAAAGAAAAGCTATAAAACTAAATTGAACACTGAGAACTATTCATGAAGAAACCATGTAAGATTTTTTTTCAGAAGAACAACAGAAATGGGGCAACCTCATAGGGTTGATGTTCCAAAGGGTGGGGCCATAGCAAAAAAAATCCTGCCAGATGGAACCCCTTAGTAGATAGGATACCCATCCTGCTCAACCTGTGGAAATGAGTAGATATAATAGGGAAGGGGCACTCCCTCAAATAACCTATTCTCATGACCAGATTTAAAGATCAAAACCTTATGGAATTAATTTTTTAAAAGCAAGTTTTTAAACTGGCTGGATGATTTTCCAGTATGGGAGACAGTAAAGGAGTAAGTAGAAAGAAGAAAGTTAAGTGGGGTCTCCAATGATAGAGAAATCTGAATGCTATAAATTTTATGTCTGAAAATATTAAACATTTATACTACTTATTCCAGATATGTATGGCAACAGCCTGCTATTTCTAATCAAAGAACTATAACTGGAAACAAAAACATTATTCACTTGATAATATAATGAAAACTTTTATGGCAAGCATTTCTCGAAAGAGCAAGGATTTTTAATCTTGTTGTCTGAACTTCTAACACATGGAAAACTGTGAGGATCCAAACATATGCAAAAGGATAGGTATTTATCCTACATTCTATTGAAAACACAGGGAATTTTGACCATGAAATCACTGAAATGTATCCTAGAGCACCTACCTATATTCCATCTTCTGTGTTTTGCATCATCAAACTGCTGTCTTAAGACTAGGAAATCTATCACATCTGGCATATCATGATACCTAGATATAATCAAAATGAAATAGTATGAAAAATGTGTTACCTATCATAAATACTTTGGAGAACTCATCCATTCAAAGACAAATCAAGAAATAGTGGAACAATCTCAACTAATTTCCATTTTTTAAACTAGTAAAGTTCAATGAAAAAGCAGCTAAATGTGTTGTTTTCTTGGGGGTGGGGGATGAAAGGAAAAACTATAGCTAACTTTTTGCCATCTATCATTTCTCATCCAAAATTTGGCTAGCAGCCAGTTTGTTTTTTCCAGCAAAAACTCCTTGTCTATAGATATCAACTCTAGATAGGAATAATAGCTTTTTCTGTCTATTGTCTTTTTCCTGACCATTCACAAACTTGAGTTCTCAAGCCAGCTATTATTCTAATTCTATCCTTAGTTATACATTTTCAGCCTAGAGATATTCCATTATTAGGGAAAAGTTCTGTAGATGAAATCTAATGTTGTACAAGTAGACATGTCTAGTCATGCAAGAATGGAAAATTCATTTCAGAGTTTTTCATCCCCCAAAGCAGGAATATTAAGGGCTGCAAGAAGAATAGAAATCCATCCTGCCGAGAGTTCCCTCTGTATTGGGAGATAGGCATAATAATTACAATCAAATAAAGCTTCTTAAAGCACATTTTAGACATTTGCTTTAATAAACAATGCTCTCAACACTTCTATCATCAACCAGTAATTGCCTGAATCCAATTCTGTCTATGATAAACTGAGGGCTTGACAACATTTTTAGGTGCTCCCCAAAAATGATCCCCCAGACCCCTCAAAGATTTCAGTAATCTCACCTGAGATTATATAAGACTTCAGCATTTTAAATAAAAATTAAAGTATTTTTTATTAAATGTGGGGATACCTTGAACCATTTAGGCATATTCTGGACATCATACTGTTAACTTAAGTAGATAATAAAATAAACCCAGTTATGTTTATCCCATTTAACGATCATAGCGAGATCAGATTCTCTTCCCAGTCTGTTTCCCAAATGTATCCTGGAGGGTTGAAATGCATTGGGGGATGGAGGTGAGGAAGCACAGAATGGAAACTCTCCTTGTGTAATTAGATATTCTCAAATCTCCAAAACATCATCCCAAATTTATTATTTAAGCTCTTTAAGTGAAATTAATTTTAGAAACATATTTTATTTTGAATATATATAAAACATGTTGCAAAGGTGTACATGTTGGACATGGGATGAGAGAGAAAGAGACAGAGACACACATAAATAAAATTGTATATATGATCATTGATTTTTCTTACTTCATTGTAAATGATCCTCCAGTCAATTTACCCGTATCGGGGTCAAGAAAAGCAAGTTTAAGGCAACAAAGTGTAGGCAACCCAACTTCATATTTTATTCCAACTATTTTCATTAACTCTTGTTCCTTAAACAAAAATAAAAATATTGATAGTAATTTACCATGATTTTCAGGTGGGAAAAAAGAAGAATTAAACAGAAAAACCAAACAACTAATAGAGCAAGAGCAGCTGGTGAAAAAGTCATGTTCTATCCTCCCTTACTAGGAGGCTGCTAATCATTGTGTATGATATCCACCACAATACTTTGCTCAAAACGTAATCAGACATAAAATGGTACTTCAATATAATAAATATAAATTAATGCAGGACAGTCTATGAACAGCTTCCTTATAAACACATGCAAATTTTTCCAAGATTATGATGTAACACTTTTTCAAAAATGAGACCAAATATACTTATTATAAGCATTCTGTGATATTCCAGGGGATCTAACTGCAACCCTGTCTTCAGCCTAAAAACTGGAGAATAATCTTTTCTGTCTTTCTACCTAAACCAGGACAGTGTGTTCCTTGGCTTTAGCTGAACGGAATAAATTTTGGAACAAGTCAGCAAGCCATTTTGCACAGGAGGTATTGAGGGAGCCATTCCAGATCTGAAAGCTGTGGGTGAAAGACTTCAAAGAGCAAATAAGAATTCTGCAAGGGACTCAACACTTGATTGGACTCAGTAGTGGTGCTCTATCAGTATTGCTGAATATGTGTTGTTATCTACCTGAGGCAACCCACAATACTGTTTATTTCTAGTATGGTTTCTCTTTTGATCTGGGTTTTAAAAAGTGCAGTCCAATGTATGACCAAAACAAAAGAATTACCATTCTATCCTATCCCTATCTTTTTGCTTTTCAACTTTGCTCCCTGTTGAATATTAAAATAACATTTCCCTCTTGTCAGAAAGCTACCCTCCCAAGATTATTTAGAATTAATTATTATATTTAGGTTGCACGTATCACTGGTGCTGATAGCACTGCCTTATTATATATACATACATGCATAATTACAAATAATCACAAAGCACAATCACACACATATCTACCTATAGTTTTAAATAGTTTGCCCATTTCAACCCACTTTTTTTCAGTTTAAGACTAACTGGGAGTCTCCAACCTAATATTCTATTTTAAAAAACACTCAAACCAGCCATTCCTGAAAATAGACAAGAGACATGGTCCAAGTAAGAGAACCAAATTATAATATATTAAGGGAGAGGCTTGATTGCAGTGCAAGATCCAGTTCTCCACATGCATAAAGAGGAGCCAGATGATAACTAAAAGCCAGATCAAGCTTGTCCAATTTTAAAATTCTATGGAATTCTATTTGTCACTGGCTCAAGAACTACTTGTTTATTTGATAAGTGTGAGACCACATATGTGAACATCAGATGCTGCATACGTAAAATAGAGGCTATGTTGGACAAAATTTCTATATAGTATGCGCACTATTTATGATCTTGTATATTTGGATGTAGTCCATGTTGTATTTTGCTACAATGTCATGCCTGAACTTGTTATGTGGCCTTTTTCTGAAGTTCTTCATCCTTTCATCTTTCAGCTATTAAAAAAAATTCATTCGCTATGCAATGGTTAGTCCATGACTCAAAATTAGCTCTTTTTTGTGAAGTTAAAAGTTTTATTACACATAAATGCAGGGAAACAGGAAAGGTTTCTCTTTTGGAAAGTGGCACTAATTGTTCCTCTCCTCCTGCTAATATTCACATCCACCAAACAGAAATTGCAGCCTTTGGGGGTTTTAGCAGCCAGTCAGTTAATATATTGCCTGCCCCAAGCCCCCAATTGTAAATACATCTGTGACTGATGTTGCTGACTGTTTGCAATGCTTTGGTAATATATAGCAAGGCATGGAAAATTATATTAGCAGTGTGACTGAAATTCATTTTCTATCTGTCTATCTGGCAGCCCTGGAGAGTGTAATCGAATAGAAAATTAATCTTTTCTCACATACTTTTTAATTGGTATTCGCATAAGACAAAGTATATAGGAAACAAATAGCCTCTATACAGTTCCTAAAGTAAGAGTTTTCAAAAATGTTCCTAAAATAATCTGTATCCTCTATTTCTGCAATTTGGCAGGCTGCTTGTTGTCATCATTTAATGAGGATCATGCAGGACATTAAGTGAAGACCTCATATGACCACAATGTCTAACTTCCTGTTTGCTTCCCCATTGACTTTGCTTGTGGGAAGCCAGCAGGGAAGGTTGCAAATTGCAATCACGACCACAGGGATGGTAAGTACAAAGTCGTCATAACTGCCACTTGTTCAGTGCTGTTGCAAGAGTGGCCAGTGAAAGTGGACATTAAATGAGGATGACTTATAACTCTTGTACACTTGTAATAGGCCTACTATCTTACTGTTTTGACCTTTCAAACATGATAAAATAATTACCTGGACTGTATGTGAAAATACACATATAGCTAGATCTAAAGGCTGAAACTATGTAGGATACCCATCTGTTAAATCTTATTTCAGTAGGATTTATTCCCAAGTAAGAACCTATAATATCTAAACTTTACATATACAAAGAATGTAAAAAGGAAAGAGCAAGGAGGACACATACCCGTAACTCCATCTTATGCCATGGCTGTTTTTTAGGATTAATGCTATATATTTTGTTTTTCTTTGCCATTAGAACATATGCTTCATGACCTTGCCGGAAATAGTAAACCTTCAGAAATTAAATATCACAGTTAATGCATGGAATATCTGTAAAGCTAAAAAAAACCAATACTATAACTGAAAGTATTAGCCAAAAGCAGTTATTTTTCAACCTTTCAATTAAAAATAGTAACCTGTTGCCAATTAACCTTTAGAATATTATAATCCTCAGTAGCATTTTATGAAAATATCTTTTGTTAAAAAGAATCTATTTGAAGCTTTGTTTAGTTTAGAGCAGCACATTTATGCACATTTTTTTTGTAAATTTTATAAAGAAATGTAACCCGGGATTATGCTGCTTTCAAAAAAGATGTTTTATTTGTTTTGTTTTTTTCTTTGTGAAAACCCAAATAAAATTTACATTTATGCACATTTTCATTAATAATATAACATAAAGCAATTACTGTAAATTAACCAAGATTCAATTGTCTGAGCATTTTGTACTTACATGGTTTTTACAATGCATTATATTTATTAGCATACAAATCATCTGAAATAAAATTATCCTAATGTGTGACCACTGAATGATCAGAAGGTTGATTGTCATATTTCACAATAATTAGAGCTACATGTAAGGATGAAAAAAACCAGTGTATATTCTTCCTTTGCTCCAAGTCATTACTCACATATAGGAACATTTATATGGGATTCACAAATATATCTAATGAAAATGTTTCCAAATTTTAGTATACACAATAATATATACTAGCCATTTCTATAACAACAAACCTATCTAATCAGCAAAACCAAACTCTCATTTTTTTTCATTACAAGCACAAAATCCAGAACTAATTTCCAGATAGAAACAAAATTATTTGAATGAGGCAATCAATTTAACTGTCTCTACTTTTTTTCCATGCTGTGGAAAGTAATATTTCTGTTTATATTTATTAATCTTTGTAGCCTGCCATTATTTATATTAGACTCTATTCCTTCAGATTCTTTAACCTTATAGGGGAAAACACTTTTTAAACATCCATTTTAAAACAGTAAACTTTTCTTTAAAAATACTTTTAAACCTCTTAGCTCCCTCTTGTGGTCAAAGAGTAGATTTTTAATAAATCAGTTAATCCTGGCCAGTGAGAATTCATAAAAATTGGAAAATTTAAGCCACTAACAACAAAACAATCCAACGCTATAGATTATTTAAAAGTAATAAAATAGAGTCACAACTTTCTGTCTTTATATTTCACCATGAAATATACTTCATATGTCATAAAAACAAAGGGAACTCAATTCCTTGTTAATAGTTGAAAAAGCTTTGGTCTGGAAGAACCTTGCCCTAGGTTGGTCAGTTGGCCATGTTCAATGGAAGTTTCCGGTGGCTGATATAATTAATTAAATTTGTGTTTAAAACTTGGAACATTGCCAAGTTTCTCAACGTTGTTAATGTTATGGCAAGTTTTCAAAAAGGCACTCACTTTTCAAAGGTACAGTCTTGCCTAATCAATGTGGAAAGTGCCTAGGATATGTGAACTGAGTCTTGCCCAGGTCATCAGCTGAACTGAAATTGCCAATGGCTCCCTACTATTTCTTACATTCAACAGAAAGACAATTCAGAGTCTCTTTGGGGGAATACAAAAGGCTGCCACCTCCTTCTTGGCAATTCTTATTCATAATTGTTTCTTTACTTTATAGCCCACTTTTTTACAAGAAACTCAAGGTAGTTCATTCTGAGATTTCTCTTCATTTTCCCCACAACAGCAATGTTGTGAGATAGTTCAAGCTTAAGAGACTTGGACTGGCCCAAGTCGCCCAGGTGGACTTTAACCTAGGTTTCCTTGCTCACAGGTCATGATGTCAACCAAATTATAATTCTATAATTCTTACTCTACTTTTCTGTCCAGTACTTGCAGGAGAGATACTATCTGGGACCATCCAACAGACAAAAAAAAAAGGCAAAATAAAAGATGCAGAATGAAATAAACGAGGGGGAAAATCAGTTAGTTTTTGAGGAAAATAAATGACAGAGGAAGGAAAATGGGGTAGACGTAAAATAGAAAACCCTAAATTAAGTTGAAAGTATAAAGAACAAATACCTAGTTTCCTCTCCAAATGAGAGTACAAAATTAATTAATGAACAACTACTATGTTGACAGTGGCATTAATTCATGTGTTTCAAGAATAGGGGGAGATACAACTATAGCACAACCCTTTGTACAAAGAACTTGATAACCTTTTATTTTAAAATGACCATCAAATTCTGCCTTATTTCAGGATTTTTTTTAAAAAAGTATTTGATAGAGAGAGAGGAAGCGATTCTTACTTGGCATTTTAATATACTAAAGATGAATGTACAGCCAAGATGATGCATAAAAATAAAAGAAAAAGTAAGTACCTCATCTCCCATTTGTGGTACAAAAGGGCATCGTCGAGGAACAGGATCTGTAATCCACACTGAAGGAAGCCACTCTTCTAATGTTAAGCCATTTTCGGTTAGCACCCCCATAGCCAACCTCTAAAGAAATATGCATATATATCTAAATTAAACTCTAGAACTTCTCGTGTAATTTTAAGGTTTGCTTAAGCTTAGCTTTCTCAAAAGCATTTGAATTCAGTTTTAGCAACACAGGAACAAATCTCAGATACACATATTTCTATTTCCTCTTCCAATACAATTATCAGCTACATCATGTAATAGAAATTAAGCATGTTTACTTTTTCATTGCAGCCATATTGGAATAGGAAAGATGGTATGCATAAGACTCATGCATATTAAACCATTACAATCAATTTTCTATTAGCAAAATAAATAAATGCCAATCACATATGAACAGTTTAAGTATTTGATAAAATGTCAACATGTTAATTGACTAATAACTAAGCATTTACTATATTCCTTCTTTCTATAAAAAAAACAAGAGTTCACCTTGAGAGAACTATATTGTGGGGAAGAGATATTTAGAGGGCTTTGCTAGTTTCATGAACAGAATAAAAGAACATATTGACAAACCCTACACACCTTTTCTTATAGGCGAAGTTTGAATCAAAGATCTTACAAAATGTATACCCCTTAATTTATAATTTTAATACATTAGCTATCTGGATAATTAAAAGTATAATTCATATGCATTTACATTAGTGAGGGATAAGCATTATCGATAAAAAGCCTTTTAAATTAGTATTCTATAATTATAGTACAACCTTTTGTTTCCTTTCTTTCGGTTTCCTTTTCTTTGGAGATGATGGTCCATCTTTATCTTCAATACCTTTTTTCCTTTCTTTTCTGATTTGTTTTTGTCTCTGTTTTTCAGGACCCTCTTCATCTTCTGAGCTGCTCTCTACTTTCTTGGTCTTAATTTTAGGAACTTTCTTTGGTGGTTGCAAATTAATTCCAGCATCTGCTGTCCAGTCCGAATAATCACTGGAATAATCACTAGAAGTGAAATAATTAATGAGTACATAGTTATGCACTGACATGCAAATTTAATATTCATCAGAAAAAATATCTATTTCAATATGTTACTGAAAAACTAGCTAGGCATACTAGGATGAAACAAGTAATTTTTGTCTTAGTTCTTCTGGAATTAGAATGCATTTAGATAAAAAGCACTGAAGAACTGTTACCTGCAATTTTATACAGAACCATAAGGTATAAACTGTAAGCATAAAACCAGGTGGGCCAGAACTAAAATCATCAAAACAAGAATTACCTAATAATAAAATGTTAATTTGGTGCTCTTAATTCCTCAGATGCTCTAATTATTTATTACCACTATACTCCCAAGAAGGGAATTTTGAAGTCAGCATTGTCAAAAACGAAAGATTTTTTCATTCAATCTTTATTATGGTCACGGACCAGCACAAGAAATGTTTAAATTATATGATAAACTGTTTTTTTGAAGCAAAGATGAATGTGAAAAAGTAGGCTGTAATATAGAAGACGTTTTTCCCTAAAAAATGTGTTCAAGCCCTCCTGCAAAAAGTCCAATACTTGCCCTATTGATGGGGCCGTTGGATCGATTCTGGACCCCTGGCACCAGCGACAGAATGCGGACCACGTGGCCTCATATATGCGATTCGTTGAGGCCCGTCTGGATGCTTGAATGGTGGCAATAGCATCCTCAGATATTTGTTGGGCCCTTAAGCGACTCCGCTCAACCTCCATACGGCTAGACTGAGCCATTGTGGGTTCGGGTGCAATATTGGCCCTTGTGAGAGGGAAATTTTTGACGGGGGGATTTTCCAAGGTTGTTCTCTCGACAGGTCCTGTAAATCTGCGAACCATGTCCGTCTGGGCCAGTAAGGTGCGACCAGTATTAATTCCGCTCGTTCCTCCAATAGCTTCTGAATCAACCTGGGTATTACTGGAAGTGGAGGAAAGGCATAGAGGAGACCGGGAGGCCACTGACATCGTAGGGCATTGGTGGCCTCCGCCCCTTGGGTCGGGTATCGTGAGAAATACCGGGGCAATTGGGCGTTGGAAGGAGAAGCGAACAGATCGAGCACTGGTTGCCCAAACCGTCGCACTGCTTCCTGGAAGACAGACGGATGTAGGCGCCACTCTGCCTGATCTATCGTGGCTCTGCTGAGCCAGTCCGCTTGTGTATTTAGGGCCCCTGCTATGTGCTCCGCCTTGATTGACAATAGATTGTTCTCGGCCCACTTGAATAATTTGGTCGTTTCCAGCATCAGGAGTTTGGAAAGGGTACCACCTTGCCTGTTGATGTGGGCCTTGGAGGTGATATTGTCTGTCAAAATCAAAA